>CAUYQV010014448.1:0-82652 GCA_963574575.1 Galagoides demidoff | reverse complement strand
TTGCTTGAGAGCTATAGATTAGTTTCATAAAAGGGATGTGTACATTGGATACTTTTTCTTCCATTCCTGAGACACTTTGCTAAGAAGCACATTTTCCAGTTCCATCCATGTAAACATGAAGGAGGTAAAGTCTCTATTTTTCTTTAGGGATGCATAGTATTCCATGGTGTACATGTACCACACAGTTTATTGATCCATTTCCTTTCTAAGGCTGAGTTTGAACTCTCTGCGTGGCCCACTATAAGCTTTGTAACCTCCCTTTCTTTAGCATCAACTGCCAGGGGGCGCTGTGCTTTGCCTTCTAGCTTGTAGCTGTTAAGAACCACCTGGACATCATCTCTGTTTTTCCCTCTCTCATTTCTTCCAGGAATTTGTGAGTTTTAGTCCCTTTTCCCTCCTAACCGACGACCTCTAACCAACCACTACAAGCTTCTTTTGCAGCAGTGGTTCTCTTAATTCGTGGTCCCCAGAGCTTCAGCAAATGTCCCTTGGAAACTTGTTATAAATGTAAATTCTTGGCTCCGCCCACCAATTTACTAAATCTGCAACTCTGGGAGTGGGGCCCAGAAATCTGTGCTTTCACGAGCGTTCCCAGGATTTGAGGCTTGATGAAGTTTGGGAACCTATTCTCTACAGTAAGGAAAAACTTGTGAATAGTTTTTTTCCCCACCCTATTTGTTATCTAACAACAAAGGTGAAGCAGAATCTAAGAGTTCTTGGTGCTGGTGCTGGTGGTAGTGGGGTGTTGAACAAATTACTTTTCAAGTTAAGTGAAGTATTTTAAGTAATAACATGAATAATAAATAGTCATAATAAAGAAATAGGAAGTCTAATATTTACTGCACGTTTTTCTGTGAGCTAAGTTCTTTGCATACTTTATCTGAATAAATCCTTTATGGTATTACTAGGTTGGTAATGATATTATTGCTGTTTGACAGTGAGGAAACAGGTTTAGGCGGAAGCTGGCCAAGGTCAACTTGTTTAATAGTGGAGCCAGGATTACAATGCTGGTCTGACTAATAATATAGAGCAGATGGCATGGCCCACTTGGTAATACTGCCTGAGACTTCAGACAACGCCTTCTCCCAGCCCTGCTCTTATCTCCCCTGTGAATCCAGAGACTTGTTTCTTTTTAAAAATGCAAGAAGTAGAACCAAAGTTCGTGTCTTCACAGGTAAGCTCCTGTCTGTCTTACTTGGCTTATCTCCCCTCCCAAATTAATATTCAGGGTCACCTTGATCAAGAAGAGGGAATGCTATAGTGTGTTCCCTGTGTGAAGAAATGTTCATGACCTCTTTTCTTTCAAAAATTTATCTCTTTCTGGAAGTAATGATTTCACTAACCTTTTATCTTTGGGCTCTGGTTTGTGGTTTTCTAAGCTTTCCAAGATCAACTGAGCAAGGATGTGGTTTGGCATTTTAAGCAGCTAATACAGAATAAAATTGGATGATTTTGAAAGCAATTAATGCTTGAATGAAGTCCTCATCCTACTGAGTTATGGTCCCCCCTCTTTTTAAAAATCTTTATTGGATGATTAGAGGCAGCCTTTTAAATTCCCCTCATGATAATTAAGGGGTTTATTTTACCTCCAAGATATTTGTGTTTTCTTGACTAATAAGAAAATATAATGTTTTAAAGAAGTAAGACAAACCATATTAATGGAGAGCAAAAGACTCCCTCGATTGAAATTTCATGTGTTCATATTTTCACATAAAAGCAAGAACTTTAAAGTTACCTTCAAAAGTTTCTAATGGGTTTGATGCTAGCTCCACCCTTCACACCATGAGATTCCATTGAGCAGAGGAGAGTAAAAGAGGGACATTCCTTACAATTGAGATGATTAATTTCATTATGGGTTAAGTCAGTATAAATTAATTCCAGTGTCAGTATAAATTAACTCCTATGTTGGTAATTCCATAGACCTCCTTTCCGTGGTTTGCTTCCGTACTTGAGAGTTCATCAGTCCTTGCTAAGAATTCAGAAAAGGATTTGTGTGTGCACGTGAATGTGTGTGGAGGGAGTGAAGGGCGTGAGAATGTGTAAATACGGAAGACACGTCCCTTATACTCCAACTTTAAGCAAAATATGTGTTAAAATAATGAAAGCTTCTCCTTCATCTCTCTCTACATCCATTTCCCTCTCTCTCTCACACAGTGTACAGGTGGAAACGAGTGAACAGCTTTGCACTTGCCTGAGATTCAGAGACTTTTCTTTCTTCTATCGCACAGTGATTTGTTTTCTTTTTTGGAAGTTATTGCTATGTTTTCCACGAAAACGGTGTGCTGTCTAGAGAATAATGTTCATTAGGGGGCACCCTTAAATGAAGGGAGATGGCGAGTGAAAGGTTCATTTGGCGTTAGTGTTGCTTTTCTTCCTGTCCATCCAAGTAAACCAGAACCGCAGAGCTCTCTCCCGGAACGTGCTGACTGCCGCATTCTGCGTCACTGAGAAGTCTGGGTCCCTGCATGTTTTTTCCCTAAGTCCTTCAATATATTCACAGAATGAGTAAAAGTTTAGTTTGGGTTTCTGTTTTTATTCCCTGGTTGTAAAGGCATGCTCTAGTTTCCCAGGTGGATAATTTTCTTGGTTGCCCATGACCTATCATGTAGTTCTTCTATTTATTTTAATTTCTTCGTATTAGAGTGAGATTTTACAGAATTTCAGAAATAATGAGATCATCATGTGTATCGGGGTCAGCATCTCTATGTGTGTGTGTGTAAATGGCCAGGCAGGAAGCATTCTAGACTTTGTGGAGCACACTACTGTGATCTACTATGAAAGGGCTATAAACAGTACATGAGCAAATGGGGTGTTTAATAAATCTTTATTTATAAAAATAGGCTGAATTGTCATGGGCTGAAGTTTGCCCACCCTGCTCTACGTTAATGACTGTAGGCTGCTCCATCCTCACTTACCCACCTTCCTCCCTGTCAGCCTACTGGCGCCTTCCTTCCCATAAAGAGGGTCATGTACTTGCTTCTTCCCCATCTTTGCTCACACTGTGCTCTCCTCTCCATCTTTGCTACCTGTGTGTTCTATCTTTGCTGTTCCTTAAAGGTTTTTTGGTAGAACGTGAAGGTGACCTGGTGCGAACTCTTTTTCCCACTGATAACCAAGGTCTATTCAGGTAGTCTATTCAGGCTACTCTTTTCTCTGCTACTTTTCCAGAAAGGTCCCTCCTGAAGTCACACTCCCAGTAGAAAAAGGTGACCTCAGATAAAGGAGGCTCTTCTTCAATTAAGGGGCAAAGCAGTGGCTTTGCTTCCTGCCACCATAGGGGAAGCTCTGGTGGAAATGGCCTCCCCATCTCTGAAAATTCTCTGCAAGTTTCCTGACCCACCATCATGAGGTGCCCTCTGCTGGTCTGTTCCTCTTCCTTCTGTTCCTGGCTTTTCTTTGGGGTCAGGGAGGTTTCTCTGTGTTTAAAAGAGGACCTCTTTCTTAAAAATTTATACCCCAGTTGACGTTATGAGTGACCGCTAAATGTGGCATGGTTTTCTCAAGAGCTGAGAGCCATTACTAACATGATCCTCGAGTTAATCATTGGCAGACCTGAGGTGCATCTGGCCTCCGTGGTCATCTTTAGGGTAATGAGTTGCCTCTAGCTCTGATGGAGTCTTGTTTCAAGATAATATTCATGCCTTTTTCTCCAAAATATAGGCTTTGGTTTTCCACTCCATTGAAGAACTACTGAAGAAGAAATGTCTTCGTGTGTTTTGCCAACTTTGCCACAAGCTGCATCTTTTGTCCAGCTGGCATTATTCCCCCCACTTTTTTTCTTGCCTTGAAATGCCTGGAAACCGTCATTGCTGATTCTCTTTCCATGGAGGTCTTTTGGCCCATGTCTCCTTGCTTCAAACTGGAATGCCGATTAGCCAGTTTCCTTGAATGATTTTAATCTCTTGTCTCTCCAGCCCATCCATTCAAAGTAGCTAATAGGCCCACAATGTCACTGCATGGGCTCTTCCCCTTCCTTGCCCAAGGACAATGATAATACTTGTCAGTTATTGCAACAGTGGAAGAAAATGTCAAAGCCGGTGTTCCAGTGGCTATTTCAAGGATTAATTTCAGCGTTTCTAGAAAGAAGGGCATCAAAGTCATAAAAAAAATCAATAGAAATAAATCTCAGACAAATTTCTAATGAGAAAAAGTAAACACAGTATGAAACATCCATCTGGCTCTCTGTTGCCTCCATCGTGTCCTTCCAGCCTCCTGTGTCTCCCTGGAAGCCACTGCCCTCAACAGGCTCTTCCTGCTCTTTTCCTCTCCTGATAACTTTCAGGACCAGAGCCGGTGGGTAGCTCCTCAGTTCTGCCCGAGGCTCCAGATAGAGTGGTGGCAGTTTTGATTGATTTCTCCTCTTGAACTGGGCCTTTCTTTTCTTTTTATCCAGTGAGAAAACTCACTGTGTCTGAGAGTTCCTTGTGTTGCAGATGTCAGACTTTTGATGGCCCAGAGGGGTTGGGGGGAGACAGCTACACCTGTGGGAGCTACGTGGTAAACAGGAGCAGGGAGCAGAGAAGGCTTAGAAGGAGGGTGTGAAGCAGGGGTCCTCAAACTACGGCCCGCCTAGGACATTTATCTGGCCCACCAGGTGTTTTTGCCACTGCTGCCTGTCCTGCTTAGCAGCCGACTTATCCCAGGGCCTGCAGTCCGGCCCTCCAACGGTCTGAGGGACAGTGAACTGGCCCCCTGTTTAAAAAGTTTGAGGACCTCTGGTGTGGAGGGTGGGAGAGAGAAGCAAAGACTGGGGAGGGCCAAGTGGGAGGAAGAGAAGCTGTTGACCAGAGGATAAAATCGCAGTGTCACAACTGGTGTTTCAACTTAATATAAAGCACGATGTTCTGGATTACCAGAGTGCAGACGACTTGGAGTCCCCAGGGATGGAAGAATAAGAGTTAATATTTATGGAGGGTTGTTATGCCAGGCACTATGGAGCACCCAATCTGGTAAGGTGACAGTGAGCTTTCAGAATAGGTCTTTGTTTGAAGGTAAAGTGACCATCAAAAATCCCAGGCTTGCCTTCTGGTCATGTTAGCTTTTCTGTTTAATCAAGGAGATAAGGTTATCTGGTAAGCCAAGTGCCCCCCTAAATTGTCCTCCCCCTGATACCCAAAACTTAGGAATGTTATATTTGTTGACTTTCTATTGCTGCTGTAATAGATTATCAGGAATTTAGTGGCTTCAAAAAACACAGAGTTACTGTCAGGCCACTGGTGGTCAGAAGTTCCAAATGGGTGTCACTGAAGGAGAGAAGCTGCTTTCTTGCCCCTTTCAGCTTCTAGAGGCTGCCCACGTTCCTTGGCTCAGGGTCCCTTCCTATACTCAAAGGCAGGTAAGTCTTTTTTTGTGTGGCTTCATGAGGAAACTGACTCGCCTGCCTCCCTCTTCCATATTTAAAGGACTCCTTTAGTTAAATTGGAGCCACCTGGATAATTAAGGTGACACTCCCCACCCTCCCACCCCCCGCCTCATTTTAAGGGATTAACAACCTTAACTGCCCAGCTTCCTGCACCTGAAATCTAGCCAGTCTCCTTTTTGTGTTTCTTTCAGGGCCCTGCATGGTCTTAGGTTCTATTTGTATCCTCTGCCTTTATTACTTTTCTGACCTCAATGTCTCTAATTCTGCTTTGTCTTTCAAAGTTAAATTCAAGTCTTACCCTTTCCTTAAATGTTTGGCAACTCTGCCCACCATGCTCATTTCTTCTCATAATCTTTGACATTAGTATTTATCTTCTTTATTAGGCACTATGCATTATTTTCTGGCTATTTCCTGTATAAGTCTTTCCCTTTCAAGGAAAAGTCCTTCCTTGACAAGGACTTTTTTTTTTTTTTTTTGAGACAGAGCCTCAAGCTGTCCCCCTGGGTAGAGTACTGTGGCATCACAGCTCACAGCAATTTCCAACTCGTGGGCTTAAGTGAGTCTCCTGCCTCAGCCTCCCAAGTAGCTGGGACCACAGGTACCCGACACACAATGCCTGGCTATTTTTTGGTTGCAGCCATCATTGTTGTTTGGCGGGCCTGGGCTGGATTCCAACCTGCCACCTTAGTTGTATGTGGCTGGTGCCTTAGCCACTTGAGCCACAGGCACCGAGCTGACTTTTTTTTTTTTTAAGATATCCCAATATGAGGCACCATTGTTGACAGTTACGTGTTGGTTGACTGATTGACTAAAAGTTAATTCTGCAAAAATAAATGCTGAGAAGTGGAGGTTCCTTATAGTACAGTGACCATAAAAAATCCGTTGCACTGGTACTTTCAGTCCCCTGGATTTCAGAGCCTCTTCTTTCAGCTCGGTCTCCGTCTCCGTCAGCCTTACCTTTACCCTGCCCAGGTGCCTCTAGAGCCATTCAGTCGTTTTCTGAACCCTCATGATGCCATGCCCGTTGGTCTTTACCTTCTGAAAGTCTCCGTATCATGAAATTTATTATTTTTATTTTGTTGTTCTCCGTGAACATCTAAAATCTCATATTCCAGCTTTGTACAAATAATCTGATTAAAATAATTCACATTGTGTTACAAAAGACTGACAGGCAATTTTAACCATGTTAGCCTTCTGTTTGGTAACAAAGATCTTATTTAAAAAATTAAGCTGAGGAATTTATGTGGTTTGTGAAGAAATCCTTTGCTTTTCCTCTTGCCCTTCCTGCTCCTAAGAGTGTCTTGGCACTTCCTATCCAAATAGGCCTAGGCGAGCTTTCCTGAGAAATGCAACACATATTTGCTTTCACGCCATGTTATGATGTTGAAAAGCAGACTTGGGAACGATGTCCTCAGATCTCAACTCGGGGATTTTCTGTTGGTTTTGTTTGCATTTCATATTTGACATATTTTCCTCAGCAGTTTCTTCTCCTTTAAGTGTGAGTACACACATACGTATGCATGTAAGAATATATATATATATATATATATATCTCTGCTAATTTATGTGATTATGGTGATGGGGAGATGGATGAGGTTGACTTAGGAAGGCGACATTACCTTCCTACCTTCTGATGTCCTGCTCTATCCATGTAGGTGAATGTCTCCTCCAGAATTCAGGTGTTGACAATTAATGGCCAATGTGATGGTACTAAGAGGGGAGCTGTTATGAGGTGATCAGGTCATAAGGGCTCCTCCGCTCGTGAATGGGAAGGCGGGCCTTGTTAGAAGAGGCTTGGAGCGGTGTTCACCTTGCCCTGATCCCTTTTGCCAAGTGAGGACACAGCATTTGTTCCTACCTTCTGAGGGATGCAGCCCTCACCAGACAACCAAAGCTCCCAATGGCTTCGTTTTGGACTTTCTATACTGCAGAACTGTGAGAAAAATAAATTTCTCCCTTTTATGAATGAATTAGTTTGTGGTATTTTGTTAGAGCAGCACAAAGGACTAAGGCAAGCAGGGTAAAGAAGAGATGAGGGAGTGAAATGGCATTGCACATCTGAAAGAAGGAGATGCAGTAGTGGCAGCGTAAGTGACAAAAGCCTCCCTGAGGAGAGGACCGACCACAGTGTGCTGGCCCGACGTCGTGCTCCAAGTCGCTGCGAAGCCACACACCACTGGATGTGTTTCTGGCTGCGCAACTTCATGGGTGGGTCTCTCAGAGTCCCTGAGCTCTGGCCTCTTCATCTGTGAAATGGGGCCCATGATACTTGCTTTGAAGGGTTTGAGAAGATGTGGGTTACATGCCTGTTGCTTGGTAGATTTTCAGTAAGTGGCAGACATTGTTTCTATGTGACATATCCACATGCCGATAGATTTCCAGGATGACTTTATGGAAAAAGAGATTTGCTTCAAGGAAAGCAGGGGCATCTGATTGTGGAAGTTATTGTAGAAGGTCACACCGGGTGCATCAGTGAAGGTGAATTCCCCATAGACCAAAGGGGAGGCTCGGGTCAGGGGTGTGGAGCAGCTCTGGACAGCTCCTGGGTTAGTGTTATGGGGTGCACTGGCTGCTGGGGACGGTGAGGTTTGCTGGGATCTCGGTGACCTCTCTTCAGTGTTCAGGTGCACAGAGCAGGCTGAGGGGCACATGTGCTGCCCTTTGCTCCTGAGCCTTGGTGGTCGGGCTTCCCCTGGAATACTGGTTGGTGTGAAAACTCAGCACCTCACATGGTTTTCCCCTCATTGTCAAAAGGATAAGAGGAATCTCCTAATTTCCATGATTGTCTTATGAGGAGGCATTGAGGAGACTTTTCAGTTTGATAAACGTTGCTAAGTGTTACGTGAAAGAAAAGAGAAACAAATCGAGAGGAATGATTAGGGTCGGCTGTATGCTGATTACTCATTTTATATTGTGTATATAATACACGCACTCAACATGCAAACATACACTCTATATAAATGTAGCTTATACATGTGTGTATAAAATATATTCTTTTGGAAATTATAGTGCATTGTATTTTGAAAAGCATATTGTATTTTGAAATTATACTGCGTTGCATTTTGTGATTTGATACAAACAATGAGAAAGAAAACCCTAATGTTTTGTTATCCCCAATAACTCAGACAAACCTTCACAAGCAGATATTACTAAAGCCCCTCAAAACAGCAATAAATTCCTCTTGTTGTTTTAAATCCCATTAGGGTTCAAGCTTGTGAACCAAATGCCGAAATTGTATAGCTGATGCGAGGGGGCTTTATACCAAGGGGCTTATAGGTTATTCACAGAAAAAACTTCCAACTGCAAATTAGATAAACAAGCTTTGGATCTGAGTGGTGTTTAATCCGGGTGTGCAGTAAGGGCCAAGAAGGGTTCATATTGCAAAACACAGGATTTACTGAAGAATCTCAGCACTTTAAAACCCAACTGGTCTCTGCTTCACCGCCCAAGTTTATTGTTCTCATCTGTCAGTCAGTCACTCTCTTTCTTCTTTCTGAAGGTGAAGTGCAATATGGCACCTGCTTCTGGCACCAGATTGCAATTCCAAACGCCTTTAATTTACCCATGGATACATCTAGAACTCCTAGGTGATGTATTAGAAACAGTTCCTCTCTTAGATTGGCACCAACTTTCAACACTGCAGTTAGAGAAGTACATAAGCGATGAATTAAAATGTCAGAAAACTATCAAACGGGGACAGTTGTTTTATTTCATAAAGTCTTAGCAGCACTTTCTCCCAGCATGCCTTATGTCTTCATAAAAGTCTTAACATGTACCATATGTGTAAATAGAAGAGCGAAATAAAACTTAATAGATCACCTGAGTCAAAGTTATTGAATACAACATCTGCTTTAAGTCAAGTTCAAATGTACTCTTTGTAGGATCAGCACGTGATGATGTAGGGTAAGTGGAGCAAAGATGGCTTCTTACTTTTAAAATTTGAAGGCAAAACCAGGAAAGGGGGGCAAGAGGCAAAATTCAGGTGGTAGAGAGGAGACACACATCTACAAGGCGGTAGATGTCTTAAGTTTGCGTTGTCTGCGTGTTGAAACTTTTTCTTCCTTTTTGAGACAAGAGTCTCACTCTGTTGCCCCAGGCTAAAGTGCCATGGTGTCAGCTTAGCTCACAGCAACCTCAAACTCCTGGTGCAGGCGATCCTCCTGCTTCATCCTCCCAAGTTGCTGGGACTACAGGTGCCTGCCACAATGCCTGGCTAATTTTTCTATTTTTAGCAGAGATGGGGGTCTCACTTTTGCTCTGGCTGGTCTCGAACTTAAGGGATTCTCCTGCCTCAGCCTCCCAAAGTGCTAGGATTACATGAATGAGCCACCATGCCTGGCTGTTGGAACATTTTGATAAGGAAATTATTCAATTGTTTATAATCACTACATAGTGATTGTAATGTTGCTTGTAAACTTTCCCTTTGTTTGGGATAACGCAAGAACATCCAATCACCTTACAGATTGGACTAAAATTAAATGTGATATATAGCTTCAAAAAATGCAGTGTGGTGTGAAGTCTGGGAGGTCACAATGACTTTAGGATTCGATTGCTGGCAGCATTCTAGGTAAAGTGGTGCCTTGGCAGTAAGTCTGAGTTTCAGAGCAAAGGGTGGGCTCTACTGAAGGTCATTCACTCCTTCATCCACTCCTTCATACATTCACTCACAAATTGTTCCCCACCTCCCACTAAGAGTCACAGTCCTTAACTAACTTGTAGACTTAGAGATAGCCCCAAGCTAACCTAGATGAAATTGGGAAGATTGAAAAAGGAAGCCAGCAGACCATGTCACTGTTATCCATTTTGATGAAACTCTAAACCATAGCCCTTCAGGTGCCAGCATTCTTTGAGATGAGGTTTTATTTCTCACTAAGTAATGTAAAGAACCAACAGGGATATGTTCTCTCCTCAAGGAGAATTGTATTTTTCACAGACTTCAAAACTCCTGTTTTGCTTAAGCAAAAGATATTTCTTAAGGTGGGATTTCAGACACCAGAAAATGGTATTTTTGTGGATAAAGGGGTTTTTCCAGTAACCTCTTAAGGTCATTTCAGGAAAACTACTACCAACATGGTTTTAGCAGATAGTTCTTTTGTTTAAAACTGAAAGAATGTTAAATTATCTATCCACATTATGTTTCTGGATGTTTATAAATTATACCTATATACACAAAAAAGGAGTCTGTGTTCATTAAAGAACATCTTGAAAGCAGAAAACTTACCCATATACTTACACTCAAAGATATTTGTTAAAACTCTTCAGGATATAGCTATTCAGCCTATAATTTCTCACCATGCTTAATTTTTTTTCAGCTAATAGAGATCAATTTGTATTAAAAACATAAATGCATTTCAAGATATGTATACACATAAATGCACGGTTTAATAGTAAGTGTAAAATTTAATTAATCAAATTCTTTTGTGATTATGTTATCTACTTAAATATATGTGAGCTTTGATATGACAGTGAATGTAAATATAAATTGTTATTGGCAGTTGGTTCGTTTTGGACCTAATGATTCCAGTGACTTGGATCACCTTAGATCTTAGTATATTTACTTTACAGAGCCTCCCCTTTGTGAATTAACAACTGTGGCTCACACCTGGATTCCTAGCACTCTGGGAGACTGAGGCGGGTGGATTGCTTGAGCTCCTGAGTTTGAGACCATCCTGAGCAAGAGAGAGATCTCCGTCTGTACTAAAACAGAAAAACTAGCCAGGCATTGTGGTGGGCACCAATAGTCCCAATTACTCGGGAAGCTGAGACAGGAGGATCACTTGAAGAGTTTGAGGTTTCTGTGAGCTGTGCTGATGACATGACATGGCACTCTACTCAGGGTGACGAGTGAGACTGTCTCAAAAGAAAAACAAACAAAAATTGTACAGCGATGTGACTGTACCTAATAAAAACCTGACTAATGGTGGTACAAAAAAACAGGGATAAAATTCCTCATTTTTAAAAATTCTGTAGAGATGAGTAATTTCCTTTATAGGCTTTGTTAGCTCCCCAGTGTTCCATCACAACTGCAGGTTCCTTCTGTCTTTCCATCCTATGGAATTTGACGTGCTGAGCTTCTTCCTCGTGCATTTACGTTTTGCTTGTCAATTGGCTGGTGCACCTCTGCTCTCACTACAGCTGCCCCTCGCTGTCCTTGGGGAATTGGTTCAGGACATCCCACCGATGCCAGAATCTACAGATGCTCAAGCATCTGATATAAAATGGTGTTATATTTGCATATAAATGATTCACATCCTCTCGTATACTTTACATCATTTCTGGATTACTTATAACATCTATTACAATGTAAATGCTATGTAAATAATTGCTATACTGTATTGTTTAGGGAATGGTGGAAGAAAAAAAGGGTGGGGCGGCACCTGTAGCTGGGTGGGTAGGTCGCTGGCCCCATATACCCAGCGTGGCGGGTTCAAACCTGGCCCCAGCCAAACTGCAACAAAAAAAATAGCGGGGCGTTGTGGCTGGCGCCTGTAGTCCCAGCTACTCGGGAGGCTGAGGCAAGAGAATCACCTAAGCCCAAGAGCTGGAGGTTGCTGTAAGCTGTGATGCCACAGCACTCTACTGAGAGGATGACAAAGCAAGACTCTGTCTCAAAAAAAAAAAAAAGAAAGAAAAAATGTTCAATACAGATACAGCTCACCTCCAGTATTTTCAGTCTCTTGAGTTTGAACCCACAGATGTGGGATAAAAATGAAGGGCTGACTGTGTTTATGTTCAAGGATGAAGAAGGGGCAAGGTGCAGTACCCTTATGAAGAAAATCTGTCCCCAGGAGTCCCCAGGAGTGTTTTGTCTGCATCCTATTGGCCAGAGCTTTGTGGCAAGGCTACCAAGCCCGTTCAGCTTTTCTAGCCTCTGAAGAGGAAGGCTGAGGTTAGGGGAATGGATAACTGCTGCCCCTGACCAGGTCTGTAACTTTGTCAGTTGTAATTACTGACCTGCTGACAGTGAAAATGTAGATGGGCATGGAATGAAGTGGTTTGACCCACTGGTGTCTGATAGAATTCCTGTGGGGATGAAAATGTCTGATAACTGGCACTGATATGATAGCTACTGGCCACAGGTAGCTACAGAGCACTTGAAACATGGCTTTTGTGTTTGAAGGACCGATTGGTTAATTTAACTTTAATGAGTCTATCATAAATGTAAGTAGTCATGTGTGGTGGCTACCATATTGGGCAACATGTATTTGAATAATTGTGGAGATCAAGATTGACATTTGGGTAAGTCATTTTATTTTTATTTTATAAAAAGTAAAAAAACCCCATCAAATTTCAAAGTAGATACTTCCTTCACATATGTGTCTTTATTTTGCATTTATTCATTTTTGCTTTATAAAGTCAACCTGAACATCAATTTCTTTGCCCAAGCATAGATTTCTTTGGAAGAAGATATCTACTCTGGACATTGCTCTTTTATAGTTATGAAAATTTGACACTACTACAAATTAAAACAAACATCTAAACACTTCATTTTCTTCTGTAGTACTGTTTGGGTGCTGTTACAGTGACAGTGGGGAAAAATTATTTTTAAAAGGGATTATACTAGAACAGTTTACCTCCTTGCTGTCTGTAGTTATATAAACTGCAAACGCATTTTTCCTCCATGAAATGGTCCCAGCCTCTGATATGTGTGAGTTTATCTTGGATTTGATTTTATTTCTGGCAAGTTTCATGAGAAAGAAATATCAGAAGATCAGGGGACTTTCAGTATTATGAGTCCTTCCAGGCTCTGATTTCCTTGGGTGCTGGTGAACATTCTGGCAGGGTTCTTTGGCCAAAGCTCTGATGGAATGCACTTGGCCAAGCTGGAAGAGGACAGATCTCAATGTGCTAATAGGAAACATCACTGGAGCTTGGAGGTCCAGCATCTTGGGTGGTGTCACGAGGATTTGGGAGGTGTCATCTCGTGCTAAGTTTTGTCAAGAGGTGTTACATCGACATGTCGGTTTATCCTGCAATTAGAATCTTCATGTATTTTAGGTTTAACAACAATGCATCCTTTGATTTATGTGATTATTCTGAGCACAAATAATACAATTCTTTAATGGGAAATTCTGCGTATTTTTTTTTTTTTTTTTAGAGACCATGTCTCACTTTGTTGCTCTCTGTAGAGTACTGTAGCATCACAGCTCACAGCAACCTCCAGCTCTTGGACTTAGCCGATTCTCTAGCCTCAGCCTCCCGAGTAGCTGGGACTACAGGTGCCCACCACAACACACAGCTATTTCTTTTGTTGTAGTTTGGCCGGGGCTGGGTTCAAACCCACCACCCTCAGTATATGAGGCTGGTGCCCTACCCACTGAGCCACAGGCACCACCTGAAATCCTATGTCTTTAAAAGCAACTATTAAACTATTTTAGAAAGTTGGAAAGTGTGAGAAGTGTTTACTTTTTGACCAGGCTGCAGACCTCGGTGGGATATGAACATTGCCCCTTAAGTACCACACCTGTACTACTTGAAGAAACTATGAAGAGTTGGCTCATCAATTAAAATAAGGACTGAGACTCACACCAGCAGATGACACACTCAAAGGATCAACTGGCATGACTTTAAGAAGAGACTGTCCCTAGAAGTGTGGATAGTGTTAAGGGAGCCACAGGAGATAATGCAGCACCAAAGGCAGCATCACTGGGAGGCCTGAAGAGAGCCCAGTAGGGTCCTGGCTTTGGAAGAGAGGCCACCACATGGGAACTTTGTCCTTGGGTGCAGGAGAGGCAGCCATTGCGAAAACCCTGGCCCTGAAAGAAGGGTGGGGAAACAAATAACACCCTTAGATCTTTCTCCAGTTTTTTTTTTGTTTGCTTGTTTTTCATGTCTGTTATTTCGGGGCACTTCCTTCCTTCAGAAGCCTGAGAGCAAGTGACAGATGCAATCCATCGAAGGTAGAGAATGACTCGTGAAGGTTAAGGGGAATAAGCAACACATCTCTGTACTTTATGCAGCACTGCTCTGTGAGTACAGGCTGCTATATGCTTCTGCATACATGAGTTAATTCCATCGTCACTACAGTCTCCATTTTACTGACAAGAAGACTGTTCTGCAAATCTCCCTGAATCTAACAGCTGGTCAGTGACCAAGTCATCAGCCTGAACTATTCTTCTGTGTCCAAGCTCTTAACTTCCATGCTGTGAGAAGGACATAGAGATGTATCAAAAGCATAAAGAATATGGATGTCAACCTTACGGTAAGGTCATAGCCATAGTAACCAGAAGAATACCTCTGCCTCACATGTCACTTGAGTCTCGCAATATTCTTTGGAATTCAGAAGGGTAGCTAGTACTATTCTCACTTGACTGATGAAAAATACCAAAGGTGTAGAGGCCAAGAAACTCCTTACAAAAGTATTTCTCATAGCTGGCATTTGAGTTTAGGTTTTGATTCCAATTCCATTGGTCAGTCAAATATAACACATTGCTAATTAGAAAATGCTGGCAACGGGACGGTTTAATTAAGGTAAAAAAACCAAAACAAATGGGGCAGCACCTGTGGCTCAAAAGAGTAGCTGGCCCCATATACCAGAGGTGGCGGGTTCAAACCTGGCCCTGGCCAAAAACTGTAAAAACAAAAAACAAAAAATCTAAAACAAAATAGAAAATAAAAGTCATGTGATATAGCTATTCTGCTGAAAGGTGGATGTCTATTTTGCCTTATAGATCACTGTTTTTCATTTTACTCATTTTGACAGTGATCATTCATTATAAAAGAAGTAGATAAATAATACATAACTCAAAAACAAGAGGAAGGAAATTGTTTAAATGGGTACAATTTCTTAAAAAAAGGGAATTTAAAATGTATGTGATTTACCCAATGCCAAAAGTAATTGTAAGTAAGCTACAGAGTTAGATGGGCATGCTTAATTTATGGAGAGTCAGCAAGGAGATGACCTGAAGAATGCAAAGAATACAGCTGCCTTTGTTAGACGTTCTGTTTACTGGATGCCGGGTACAGCATAGGGCTCACTACAGCATTGGCTGGAGGTTATTATCCCTTCACAGGTGGGAGGAGTAAAGCCAGGAAATTTGTCTAGAGCCCCATGGCAGGCAGTGGTGCAGTCTAGTAGGAACCTTCCTTGTTGGGGCTCCAGTCTCAGTACAGCTAACCACTGGAAGGACGTAGGGTCGTTTCCATCCTGACCATTAGAACACACAGTGAAAGAGGAAATTAGCACTCTATTTTGTAGTACTTATTCAATTTCTATAAAAAGAGTAATAATGTAGCTGTAAGCAAATAATAAAAGAGACTGGGAAAATATTTACATCAAATCTGATGATCAAAAGGTCACATTTTATGATGAATAAATATTTTAACGGATGCATAAGAAACAGCATGTTGATAACTGGACAAGTGCTGTGGATAAACACAAGAATCTGCCCTGTGAGCACATTCAAAAAAATTAAGCTTGTTAATAACGAAAGAAATGCACATTAAAATGATAGTGAGGTGGCATCTTACATGTTTCAAGTAAATAAAAATTTTTTATTTGTTTGTTTTGTTCTTTTAGGCCTAGGTTGGGGAAATTATTAGGCCCTTGACGTGGTGGCCATGGAATTTGTAGGGCCTCTTTGGAAAAGCAATTTGGCAGCAATTATAGCGAATCATAAAATTTCTGCACACTATTACCCAGCAATCCTACTTCTGAGACTTTATCCTGAGGCAGTTATTAAACAGAAAACGAAAGCCATGTGTAAGAAAATGCTTGTTGCCGTAATATTTATAAGAGCAAAAAATTGAAAGCCACCTAAAGGTTCTGTACTGGGGAAGTAATTCAGTAAATTACGGGTCTGTGTATCTGTCAGGGTCCTCCAGACCCTGTGTGTGTGTGTGTGTGTGCGCGCGTGTGTGCATGTGCATGTTTGTGTATTTCTTTAAAATACACAAACACTGGAAATTTATTATAAGGAACTGGCTTTGTGGTTATGGAGGCTGAAAAGTCTAGACCCAGGAAAGCTGACGGTGTAGGTCCCTTTGGAATCCTAGTCTGGGGTCAGGAGAGAGGAGAGACTGAAGTCTCAGATGGAGGGCAGAATTCATTCTTATTCAACCTTGTATTCTATTCAGGTTTTGCCAGATTGAGTGAGGCTCACCCACACTAGGGAGGCCAGCCTGCTTTGCTCAGAGTACTGACTCAAATGTTCTTCTCATCCAGAAATACCCTCTGTGACACACCTAGAAATAACATTAAACCAAATATCTGGGCACTCTGTGGCACAGTCAAAATGACATGTAGAAGTAACCATTGCAGTCTGTATAAACATCCAATTAATTATGAAAGCCATATAGTAATATGAAAATGGTAATGATAATTGAAAAGGAAAAAAATATTTATATAATGCCTTTAATCATAGAAAATGAAAGTCCACGTGGATTTGCATTTAAGAGTAAATATAGAAAAATAAAAATAACAGGTGTAACAGGATGGGTGGTTCCAGCTCATCTCAGACCTGCTGTGTGTAGCATGTGGTCGGGAGTGGGGGGAGCAGGTGAAGTGCAGATGTGTGAATGGGAGTGTCCCGAGATCAGGCTGAATAGAACTTGGAGTCAGGTGAGGAAAAGTTTCAGAAACCATCCTAAAGAGTTGGAACAAACTTTGTCCTTAGAAGCATTGGAAAGCCACTAAAAGAGCCATAACAAATTCATGTTTGGGGAGTTCGGATAGCACTGAGGGCTTCCCAGTGGGAGAGGAGCACCTAGGGAGACTTTCTGATGGTGTAGGCAGGAGTTGGTGGGAGCCTCAGCTAGGTGTGGAGGGATGGAGAGGGGTAGAGGACTGCGCGAGGGGGACCCCAGCATTCTCCAAGTACTCAGATGTGTGAGTGTGGGAGGGGGAGGATGGGAGGAGAACCGCTACTCCTAGCTTGGAAGGGGGTGCTCTGGAGAGGAAAAGGGGGAAGGCAAGATGCTGGGACCCAGTTGGAACTTGCTGGAATCAGGTCATTATGAGGCACCCTGTGTTTGTTCCATAAGGCAGTTGGAATATGGCTCTTGTGCTCAGGAGAGAGGAAGTGCTGATACAACTTGGGCATGTTGGCTCGTGGGCATAGCTGAAGTTGGAAGAGTAACAGATGCCCAGGTGAGGGCATTTCAGGAGGAAAGGGAAGAACCTTGGGAGTTCCGAGGCCCGAGACTCAGAGATAGAGAGAGGCGTTGATGAATGGCTGGAGAAGGAGCAGCTCAGGCTAATGTGGACGTGGACTGAGGGGAGAATCTCAGGAAGTTGGAAGTGGGTGGGGCTGCAGATCCAGGGGCCTTGGGTGGGCCGTTGTACCTTGGACAGTCCAGGTAACACTGGAGCAGGGAATGGGGTCAAATGGGGGAAAGAAACCAGAGACTGTGGTGAAAAGTCAGAGGAAGGTGATTCTCAGGACTTCAAAAGGCTCAAAAATAGGGTGACTCATGTCCCACGTTGCCTGGGATTGAGAACATTCCCAGGATGTGGAGCTTTTATTGCTCAAATCAGGAAAATCCCTAGCAAATTGTGACAAGCTGGTCACCCCACTCAATGACGAGGGAGCTGAATTATCTGTTCTCTAAGAGAGATTGAAGCTGGGCGGGATACCATGTGTATGTGCCTGGGCAGTTTAATAGCCATACGAGGGAGAGCGTCTACCCTGAACTGCCAATTCAGTGGGACAGAGTTGGGGAATGTTTTTGAAAATATTTTTGGGTTGAAGCAAGCTGATGAAATTTGGGGGGAAATGAACTGAGCATTTTCTTAAAAGGCTTTTTTAGCTAAAAAAAAAAAAAATTCAAGACAGAGTAGCACAATAAAACTGTAGCAAGTAAAGCAGGAGTATAAACATTGTCAGTTTTAAGCTAAATATAATAGCTTCCTTATTGAGCTTTCTAATTACTGTTTTATTTATTTAGTTTTATTTTCACACGAAAGGAAATAAAGGCCTATAAAAACACCTCATTAATTTGCACTACTGGGGAGGTGGAGCGCTATTTGATTCGTGGAGACACTGAGTTTAAAGACATAGAATGCTAATATCCCCATCATCCTATAAGAGACCCAGGTCATGTAGTGGAGCTGACCGAACTCATGGAATCAGTTCAGACCTCTTTGTCTGGCAAGCTGGCCCTGCCCACCACCACCCCTGGGTGTTGGAGCTGCCACCCCTGGTCTGGTGTCCTGGCATGGGCTTCCTGTTGCATTGCCAGTTGGTTGGCTGCAGAGCCTGGGTCCCCAGAGTCCTGATGTCCAACCTGTGCAGGATTGGGGCCAGCTGCAGACTCTCTGTGACTCATTTCCCTCATCAGTTGCACAAGCCTTTTGGGAGAATTAAAGGCAATGTTTGTGAAGTAACCATGTCCCTCTATCTGGGGCTCTTATACCTAGCTGTGTGCTATTCGCTAATTCTGGGCATGTCACCTAACCTTCCTGTCTTTAAAAGGGGTCTAAACGTGTTGACAGTTGATCAGGAATGATGAGGGGTAGGGGGTGCTTAGCCCAGAGTCTGTACCATATTTTTCTTATTATTAATTCTTCTCCAACCACTTACTTGCCTTGAGACCTTAGGTAAGTCTGATAAGTCCCTTGACCCCAATTTCCTTATCTACAAAAGGTCTTGTCCAGTTTTTGAATATTGTATTTTCTCTACTATTAAGCGAAGCTTGGACTAAGGATTAACATGTGTGTTAATGTGGTCAACGGAGAGGCTGACTTCAAGAGAAGGATTCAACTAAATGCACCTGACAGGTGAGCTTGAGAATGTAGTTGAGAAGAAAGGCTTGAAGAGAGTGTAAAAAGAATGGACTGTCAAGGTTAGTTAGTCTGTCTCTGGTCAAGGTTAGTTAGTCTGTCTCTGTGCAGATCCGTGCAGAGGGTCTTTGTTGAGTAAATCAATAAATTGGGCACATTTTGGGCTGCCTGCATCCCATTTATTCTTTTTCATTTGTTACTGTGGCTCCATCTTCCCCATCCCTGAATCTTTCCTGGGCCTTTGGAATTTGGCCATTCGTCTACTGAATCCCAGGTTTCCCAGCTGGCCTCAGGGCTCGGCTTATCCACTTTCTCTTGCACGCTGGACATCCGCCTATTTACTTACTGGTTCTTTAAGACCTGTCTGGACCATCCTGCCTTTGGTAGACCTTTCTGTTCCCCAGTTCTTAGTGACCCTGACTTTGGCCTCTACCCTGCCCTGTCCATTCACTGCCAAAGCCTCAGTTCAGCTCCACTATTGATCTCTGCAGCGAGATTACCCTGTGATTACAGCTTGTACTACTCAGCAGCAGATGGACGTGGGATGAATGGGAACAAAGGAAAAGAAAACGAGTGAAGATTGTCAGTGAGATTTTTTTTTTATTTTTTATCTTTCTTTTACTGTCATAATCCCCCCCACCCCCCAGCCAGGAATAAAAATTATGGAGAAGTTCACTTACTGTGTTGAACCATTTTAACCACCTGTTATATTCTGGGTGCTGTCTCTGGCTGTCTTTTGGCTACTGAAAAAGAATTAGTACTTTAATGGAAAAGAAAAACAATAACTAGTTGATCAAAATAAAGGGCTATTTTAAAGATATGTACAAAGACTTGGGGATACCCAACAGAGGAAACAGCTTGTGGGGAGTGAGGTGTGGGGAGCATTTCCAGCAGGAGCGAATGTCGGGCCAAATCTTGAGGGTAAATACAACATAGAAAAGGGCTTGGAGGATAAAAGATGTGGGTAGAAAATGGACTGGTGGGGGCAGCTGGAGGATGTGTGCGCAAAGAAGCAGAAGATAAATCTGGAAAGATAAAGCTGGGCCATGTTTGTGTTTAGACCGTCCTTGGAATGTTGTGAGAAGCAACTGAAGGTGATTAGGGATTATTGCAAATTCTGAATGGACTGAGTCTACATGAATGAGGTTTGACTATGAAGAACTTGGGAAGTAACTATTGTTAGATTCACACTGGCTTTTTTGTATTATTTGAAGATCTTTGGAGATCTTGCTTGTAGGACTAGCAAACCTGGCTTCTTTTCATCAATTACCAACCAGACATGGGTGGTGCCTGTGACTCAGAGAGTAAGGCGCCAGCCCCATATACTGAGGGTGGCGGGTTCAAACCCGGCCCCGGGGCCAAACTGTAACAACAGCAATTACTAGCCAGACAGCGACCTTCTCTAGCCAGCCTGGCATTAGGGATGGCCTTATGCTCTCCGTGAAGCCTCCCTATAATCAGGCGAAGCCACCTGCACCCTGTCCTCTCCCCCACTCTCCCCCACTTTCTGACTCTGAGTGAGATTAACAAATCTCATTTGCTTCAGAGCCAGGGCCAGGGAGAAGCTTCGAACGGATCCTTTCTGAGTGTATTTTTTCTTGATGCTGCCTTTTCTCCAGAAAGGCACTATCATTAATTAAAGCAAAGTCAACAAAGCAAATCTGAAACAGCTGAGCCTCATATTTTAAAAGTCCCACAAACCTCATCAGCATAAAATAAATTAAATTTGGAGCTTACCTAGGGCACACATTCGTTTTGCTGGAGTGTTTCACGCTCTGCCTTACTGTCTGGAGGGCATCTCCTGGAGCCATCCCAGAGCCCCAGTGGGTTGCCCTGCAATCCCGGACAGAACTTCACTCTGTCCCCAGGAGGCTGCTCCAGCTTAGAAGCTAAGGGAAGGCAAAGCACACTTGTGGCCAGCCTATTCCAGCAGGCTGGAGTATGGATCTCTGAGCCACAGTTGTACATTGGGTTTATCTGTGTATTTAAATTGAATCTTTTTGTAACTGAGATTTGTAAGTTACATCCCAATAAAAATTCTAAATTAAAAAAAAGTTGTCTATCAGTTTAACAAAATCTTCCTTCTCTTTACTTTTTAGTTTTTGAAATGATAGCTCTGAGGTGCCTTTTTCAGGAGAGGATTTTGACAATTGAAGGAACAATGACAACATCAGTATCATTTACAGCTCTGGGTGGGTTATGTCCTTCTGTGTGTCAGTTTCCTTATTTGAGAAGTGGCATGCCAGGTTCTTTTGTCAGTTTTGTTTCTTGTTTATTTTACCCTCATAGGAGAAGAATATGTAATAAATGGTTTGTAAAAAGCAGTTTAATGTCCACAGCAGTTAAGAGTTGTAATATTTTACTTGTTAAGAGCCTGCAACTTGAGGATTACCTGCACACATTTTAAAAGATTAAAATCTAAGGCCTTACTCTACGGACCCTTTCATTCATAGCATCTCCTTTGTTTTCCTGCTCTTTTTTCCGAGGTGTGGTCATTTGGCCGCTGGCCGTAGTATATTCTTCTTCCTGGAGTCCCTGTCTGTGTTACTTCCTCACCCATTGTTTTGGAGAGGAGGAACTGGAAGCCACAGGGATGCTGGATGTTGGGGTTGAGGAGCAGACTGGCAGTGCCCTGCTGTGAACTGGAGGGAGATGCCTTCCAGTGAATTTGAGTGTCTACGTCTATGTAGCAGCCAATGCACGTGTTCCCCAGGCATGTTGAAGAGGACTGCATGGCAGGCACCACGCTTGCTGTTAGCCATTTAAAAAACTTACCTTTGCATTTTTCTCTTCTTCTGCCTAAGAGCCTGCAATAAGGGCCACCAGACTAAGTTTCAGAGGATGCCCTTCCAGAGCCTTTCTTCATAAAAGCCAAGGGTCTGGCTGTCAAACTTGATAGGAGATGGGTCACCGAGGGGGACATCCCATTTACAGGAACAGTGAGACTCTGCTGGCCTCTGGGTTTTCTGTGATCTCAGATCCCAGAGGTGATTCTGGTGTCTCCTGAAGGATTTGGGTTTTGATTGTATTTTTAAAGTATCTTTTCATTACTTAGAAACTGTAATAGTAAGTGCAAATGGGGGACTGTGTTATGCATCACAGTTTTAACAAGTTGGCAGACCACCAGTGCCTTACTTAGAGACCACAAATAGGTATTGAAATCTTTTATTTATTTGTTTTGTTTTATACTAAAATTTCTCCTGCTATGTCTTATCTGTGCACATGTTTGAATTTATGATAGGATGTGTCCCTCATTCGACACGAACTTTACACAGTTCCATTTTTAATTCAAACATGCACCTGTCCTCATGCATAACTTCCCTTTGGAACATCCTGCTGTAGGCATCTTTGAGCAGTGAATTGAATGCTAAGAAGGCCCAGGTATACCTGATTGCTCCCCAATCTGCTCATGGTCAAGTGGTTTTCTAGGAATGAAGAAGCATGCTGAAATCTAGTGTGTCTGACTATGTAAGCATTTAAAACTTTGAGGCAGAACTCCCCTAAGCAGTGCCAAGAGATGAATAAAATATTGGGGAAAATGTATTGACTAAACAGGGTCTGTTTTGTTAACACACAGCGCACTTTCACAGTCAATGTGGAAAAGACACACAATCCAGTAGAAAAATGGGCAAAAACTCAAATAGGGTAACAGAAAGAAAGTATGAACTTCAAATAAATATGCAAAAAAAATGTTTGGCGTAATTTAGTTAAGGAACTGTAAATTATAACAATAGTAAGAATCTCCCCCAGTCCCCACCCTGCTTCTAGGATACACCCAACTATCAGGCCAGTAGATGGCGGTTAAAATGTCCAGTGACATTGGACAAGGAGTAATAGGGACTTTCAGATGTTGTTACTTGTAGGAGTGCAAATTGCAGCAACCCTTTGGATAGTTTGGTGATATGTGTGAATAAAAAAAGCACACTCTTTTTACACAACAGCTCCCTAATTTATTTCCATAGTTGTTGAAGATGTGTACTTTTGCACAGCATTTATAATAATAGCAGTAAACCTAAATTGCTAAAAACAACCTTAATCTCCATATGTGACCAGTGAAATTGTGGTACCATAATTTAATGCAACACGAGAGAGGCGAAGGCAAGGAGGGGAGAGAGTGGGGGAGAGAATGAGAGAGAGAGAACATGAGATATTTATTGTCTGTTAGGGAAAAATGTTCAATATGTAGGGAGAAAAGCTGTAAAATAGTACATATGGTATGATCACAGTCATATACAGAAGAAAATGGAAAGAAAAAATGATCTAGTGCTTACAAGGCATTAAAAGTTTCTGGAAAAGAGATGTAAAACCAAACCAAAACCAAAGTAAAAAAACAACCACCAAAAAAAAACCTGCTGATGGAAGATGACTGGGATTTGACCCTGAGCTCCAGGGCCTAAGGAGATCACTTATATTTCACTATGTGCCCTTCTGTATTAATTCAATTCTCTTTTTACCATTTTCTTTTACAATGAATAGTTAGACATTTGGTGATAACAAAACTCATTAAGAAAAAAGCACTTCATTCTTTCTCAGTGATTTTCCCATAATGCCCTCATCCTGCCTCATGTCCGACTCGGGTATTCTGTTTCTTAAAATCTAAATACTTATAGATTTGTTTTTAATTGATCAAAGCTTCAATATCCTTAGGATATGCTTATGCTGATGAGGTTTAATGGACTTTTAAAATATGAAGCTCAGCTGTTTCAGATTTGCTTTATTGACTTTGCTTTAAGTATGTGTGTGTGTGTGTGTGCATTTTTGAGACAGTCTCTCTCTGTTGCCCAGGCTAGAGCGTGGTGGTGTCAGCTTAGCTCACAGCAGCCTTAGACTCTTGACTGGGTCCACATGATCCTCCTGCCTCAATGTCCCACTTCACTGTCTTGCCCTGACAGCTCACTGGAATCTCAGCAGCAGGATAGGTCGGGGGGTGGGGGGAGAAAACCAAGACTACTCCAAGTGGGGAACCCTACGTTCCAGGTTCTCAGTCAAGAGCAGTGGTTATGAAAAGGGATTCCCAATTCAGATGATTGGAGTTTAGGTCTTTGCTCTGCTACCTGCTGGAGTTATGCTGTCAGGCAGGGTAGTAGCCCCTTACAGCCTCGGTTTCTCAAGACTAGCCACATGGAATTGTATGAATGAAAAGTCACACTACTCACAGCACACTCAGAAGGGAATCTGGAATGGAGTCCTAATTGTGTCAGATACCGTTACTCTTTCATTTACTGTGGGTGGGCATGTCCACCTCACCTCTGCGTTTCAGTTTCTTATGACTTAAGAGTGCTGGACAGGATAAAATGGAAGGTCTTCTTCCAGTCCAAACTTTAATGATGTAATGTGTGTATTTCTGGCATGTTCTGTGTTAAAACCCACATGGTTTTAAGATTATGTACAGTTGCATGCGGTGTTTGATAGTGAATTTACTGCTTTATCTTCTTTTAAAACTGATGGTTCTTAGCTAGGTTAATGAAGAAGCACGCTGCGTATTTTGTTTCGTATACATCTGTACCAAGTCAGTAGCACATACTGCAGTGAGAACTGGGATGAGAAGGAAGATATGTTTATCCTGAGAGGCTCAAGGGTATAATGGCTTACAGAGATTTGGGGGGAAGAAGCTGCTCATAAAGTGAACTGGCCAGTAAACATACGATTGCCTGAGAAGGTGATTGGAGGAGGGAGTGTGAGGAATGTGTTATTCTCGAAAGGGGCTCTAGAGATCACAGTGGGGAAATTGTCCTGAGAGGCCACATGTACTTTAGTTTTCTAGAGTCTTTTAAGCTTTGCCTTTGCATCTGGTTCAGCTCCTCTGAAAGTAATTTTTCTAATGAAGAAAGGCAACCTTTGATGTAGATGGATGGTGTAGGTAGATGTATAACTTTAAAGAAAGGGCACAAGAAATGACCAGAGGGCTTGGTGCTGTTGAATGAGGCTCATGTTGGATCGTGGGCAGGTGCACAGGGCAGAGGGGGCCTGCCTTCTGTGTGCTGTGCCCCAGGCTCCACTTACTTATAATTTTCATAGATACCTTAGAAATTGGGCATTTTACCTGTGAAGAATGGAGGCTTAGAGGAGTTAATTTACTTGCCCAAACAGACGAAGAAGTAAGTCACAGAGCTTAGACTGGAGCCTGGCCCTGCCCTACTCCTTATCTCATATATATATCGTTTCTCTGCCTTGAGTCCCCTTGAGCAAATTTGTCTTACTTTGTGAACCACAGATTATATCTTTAATCTTCTTTCCTGGCATCATTAGTTTGTGTTGTTGGTTACAAAGGGGGTTAGACTTGAGAATGAATTTGGAGAACCAGCTCAGAGTCATGGGAGGGGGTGGTGAGAGTGTGGACTCCGGGTGGGTCATCTGAAATATACGGGAGAGGAAAATGGGATTTGGGGTAAGAGCTCCTGTGTTCAGATTCTTTGCCTTCCTGTGCTTTGGGGTGAGTGACTGGCCCTCAGTTTTCTCATGTGTAAAATGGGAATAATACCACCTGTCTTATAGTGCTGTGGGGAAAAGTAAAAGCTAACAGCAAGATCCTCAGTGTAGTTTGCGGCATAAATACTTGTGTCCCCACCTTGCATTATGAACCTTCATAATGGCAAGAATGACCACAAGGTCCAGCCCTGGCACAAGAAAGCTTTTGCTGTACCTCTGTGGTCTTTCCTGTTGGCCTTTTTGCAGGGAGATCTTAGCATGGCAGTAAGTCTGCAATGGATATTGGAGAGGACACTTCTCCATACCCAGCTCCTCTTACTAGGTCTGTGTTAGAACACAGAGAGCTGCTTCCAACTTGTCTTCATTTCTCGGTAACATTCTCATACAAGTGTCCTGTTCCTGCTCCACCAGATCCGGGGCTGTATTTCTTTCAATGGAGCAGAGAGAAATAAAGAAATTGTACAACATGTGACCGCTACAGCATCTCTCTGTAATGAATTACTACTTAATCTCGGGGTGACCTTCCAAAAGGGAATAATAGCTTTCTCTGGAAGAAACTTTTGAATACATGACTCAAGGGCAGGGAGGACAAATCCATCTTAAACATGACTTAGGAAGCACATTATTAATAGGAACAAGGAAATGAAATAGATAGAACCCTCAACTCGGTATTTCATCTTTCTTTTCTTTTCTCTCCCTACCCCTGAAAAAGGAAAATTCTAAGACCTAATTTTAAAACCACTGAAGTAAGTTGGGGATGTTATTCGTTAAACCAGTCTGATACCTTCTATATTTGTGAAACTATAAACTTTAAATTGATTTTAGAAGAATGACTTTAAGACCCACTCAAATTCTTATTCACTGGAGAAATCTGCAATTATTTTCAGAATTTTGTCCAACCTCAAGTTGAGTAACAAGTTGAATTAACTAGAACATACAATTTTCTTAATATTCTGATTGACCAAAATTTGCTAATAGTGCCAAACATTTCACTGCATGTTGCTATTGAAAGGGCTGCATAATAGAAAGTTGCACTGTGATAACCTTGTTCTTCCAGAACATGCCCAGGGGGCCAGAGCAGGTAAGAAGGTCCTGTGGGACTCAGATGGCTACCACAAAGGCCATGGACACCCTCCTATGGAAGAGATAGCTCACAAATCTTTATCAAAAGTAGAATGTGGCAATTTTGAGCTAAGGGCAGAGGAGCGGACATAACTCTGTAGTCTAGACAACATTTCCCCATTTAATCCCAGTACCAGAGTTTATGTTTCAGTGGGTAATAAACATGATCAATCAACAGCCAATTTTTACTCATCTACTCTTTAATAAAGCCGTAGTTATTCAAATAAAGATTTTTCATTCATCGTAGTCAACCCAAGATTTGGCGTTGGGGAAGATGAGCTTTGCGTTTAGACCAGTCTCCCCAGAACAGCTGCTGTCCATAAATGTGTTGCATGAGCAAATGCGTGAAGGGCAGAAGGAACAGAAATGCAGGATACGTGAGGGGTCACTGGATTTCTACATCTAGCAAACTCTCCTTTGCTCAGCTTTCTGATGTAGGAATAGCTTGTTTTTTTCATGCTACATACCAGCCTCTCGTATCTGTTTGTACATTGTTTTGGGTATAGTCTCTTTCATATAATAATTGTACTGTACCCCTAGTTGATCTCCTTTTCTTCCTTTTGAGGGGAGACTGTGACATTGCCACAATAAATACTTCTTCATTACAAGGCAGTTTTATTTGGAGAGGGGCTTTAGAAAATACTAGTTAATGCAGTTTTCAGCAATGGCTGTCTGTAGCCACGGAAAGCTCGATTAAATTTTAATTAAAGTATACTTAATTAAATCCTATTGGATGAAAATAAATGGAAAAAGTGATTAACCTTCCTTAACTTGTTTATGCCAAGCTTTCACCAAACTTTCCCTAAGCTTTTAGGTGTCCCTGCCACCTGCAGGGGACCATTGCTACTGGAAGATACCCAGAGCTTGTCTTGGAGTCTTGGATACAAGGTTCACCGCTGGCTTCCAGCACCTTATTGGCACATAGTATTCAGGCTCTTTTCTCACTTTTCCAACAAAATATGTGCATATAAAGAAGTAAATTATAGGACAGAAAGGTATACTCTTTGAATTTTAACTTTACTGCATAGCAAAAGATGCTGAGAAAAGTTCTGTGAAGTCTTCTGATTTCTCCCCTCTAGGTTTTTTTTTTAATTAATGTAAGGGTATGCATGATTAGGTTACACTGTTTTTAAGGTCAAGTTCAAGTTGTAGTTGATTTCTGTACCCAGGAGATGTACCATCTACCATATTTTTCCTTCCAATCTGGAATTAATGTACCCCTTCTCCTTCACATATTTTAAATGTTACTTAAGTTGAGTTTATCCTATTTCTGATACTAAATTTCCTCAGGGGTCATCTCAAGTGAAAGAAAAAACAATATGCAAAAATTTAGAGAAGGGGACTTAATCAAAGTAATTTCTTTGTTCTTGGAAGATATTTCGTGGTTAGAAAAAGTGACTGTGTGGGAGGATTTTCAAAATATGTATTTACTTTCCCCACTAGTAACCTTTCCTTGCTAGACCTGTCATGGTAGCCTGCATTCTGATCCCAAGTGTCTGAATTCTGAATGTTCTGGAAGATCATAACTTCTGCCCCTTAAGTGACTGACAGATTAAAAACTAAACTAATCTGAATTGGCATGGAGGACATAGCATGCATGGATAACATGCAATCATAATTAAAGGTAAACTTTCCTAGGAGAGAAAAATGAATAGCATTCTACTCACATTTGAAGTAAGGACATCTTACAGATGATGATGAATTATTATTTTTTTCTTTTATTAAATCGTAGCTGTGTACATTAATACAATCATGGGTACAATGTTTTACACACCATCTAAAGGTCAACATAGCCTTCACAGCATTTTCTTAGTTATTGTGTTAAGACATTTATATTCTACACCTAGTAAATTTCACATATACCCTTGTAAGATGCACTGTAGTTGTGGTCCCACCAACTACTCTCCCTCCACCCATCCTCCCCCCTCCCCTTCTTCTTCCCTTTCCCTTTCTTCTTGGGCTATAATTGGGTTATAGCTTTCATAAGAAAGCTATAAATTGGTTTCATAGTAAGACTGAGTACATTGGATACTTTTTCTTCCAATCTTGAGATACTTTGCTGAGAAGAATATGTTCCAGCTCCATCCATGTAAACATGAAGGAGGTAAAGTCTCCATCTTTCTTTAAGGCTGCATAATATTCTATGGTATACATATACCACAATTTATTAATCCATTCATGGGTTGATGGACACTTGAGCTTCTTCCATGACTTAGCAATTACGAATTGTGCTGCGGATCCTAGGCTAGGTTAATTAATGGGCCCTAATATATAAAACAGGTAAAAAGCCATAGATGTTTACTTTTCTGAGTCATAATACAAAGTTGTTTTCTGGACAGTTGGTGGCTCTCTTCCACGTGGTGATTCAGGGAACCAGGCTCTGGGTCTCTGAATCCAGAGGTCTTCTCCTCTGCAGTTCCATGGACCCAGTGGTCTAACTATTTTTGCATTTAGGGTGCACAAGTAGAAAGACAGCATGAGATGGTATAGCTGCTTTGTTGAAGTCTTTCTTCTTAAAAGGCATGTGATCTTTCCTCTCATGTGCCATTGGCTAGAATTCAGTCATAGATTTGTACCTGCTGCCGAGGCAGGGGAAGAAATGTAGTCCAGCTGAGTGCCCAGGAAGAAGGAGAAACCTTCACTAGCCAGGTGAGGGCTTGCATGTGGTTGGCCAGCAAGCCACATGTGTAATGTGGCGGCATTTCCATTGCCAGCACAGAGCTTACAGAATTTGAAAATTGTAGCAAGTGCCAAAAAATCAGATTTCACATAATATATGACCTTGTTAGAAATGTGATGGTCTGATAGTATTGATTCCATATTCCTGCTTGGTATTCTTGTCTAGAAATGAGCAGCTGCTCTGCCTTTAATGGGAGCATATGTTCTGTTTGCCAGAGTTCTGGCTACTCCTTGTCACCCCCAATCCCCATTCCCCAGCCATGAAAGCCAAATCTTACTTGCTGTATATCATTTTACGATGATCTTTTCTCTGATTTTCATTACCTGCATGACTTCATGATTTGAAACCAGAGCACTGAGAGTCTTTGTCTCTCTCCCTCTCTCTGTTTCTCCCTCTCCTTTCCCATCTCTCTTTCTCTCTCTCAATTTCCCTCTCCCGCTGTCCTTCCCATCTCTTTCTCTTTCTCAGTCTCTCTTTCTCTCTGTTCGTCTCTCTCTGTCCCTTATCCCTTCATTTCCTTTCCTCCCTGCTCCCTCCCTCTCCCATTCTACCTGTAGGAGTTAAGGGACACATTTGCTTCGCCAGTTAGGGCCAAGAAATAATATTCGGGTTGGTTAGGAAATGTTTCATGAGTTTACAGAATTACAAATTGTATTAGAAAGAAGAAAAGGAAGATAGAGAGGAAGGCAGGAGGGAAGGTGGAAACAACGGAACCTGAGCAGTGGAGGGGACACATTCTGTGCTTTTGAAAGAAAAGCTGCTGGGTCTCTGCATAAAAACCCAGTTGTCTTTTGCATAAATATGTTTTATAAACCTTATTCTATCTAAGATCTGTAATTGCAAAAGAGATTGCTATCCCCTAAAACCAAAGGATAGGAATATATGTTTCTTTCTGGGACAGTTGTTACTTGGATTATATACATATCCAGGATAAACCAGACGGGAAGTGTTTAAAGAGGCAACAGAAAGTGGTGATCAGAGGAGAACATCCTTCCCTACTGATTGCAGATGCTGTTGGCAGTGCGTGGTGAGGCCAGTGCCCTAGTCATGTGCTGAGGTTTTGGGTGGCAGCTGGACACTCACCCTCCTACTTTGCGTATAAGTGATGGAGATGGCGGGAGTGTGCAGGTAACCACAGACCTGGTGGTTGAACACATGGGAGGAAGATCCAGGAAATAGGTGGGAAGATTCAGTGAAGCCATCTCCCTGTGACCCTGGAGCCTGGGCAGAGTGAAGGGATTACTTGATTAAAGAGAAAAAAAATCAGGTGCTGGCACTTGCAATTTTGGTCTAATAGTGGCCAGAGCTGTACGATGGAGAACAGAGCCAGGGAATGGAGTATCTCCAGCTAAGGGGAGTCACCAGGTCGGTCTTCTGTGCTGGTGTTTGGAGTGGCAAAGGCAGGTTGGCATGTCCCAAGCCTCGTGGTCACAGCCCTATCATAGCAGGTGAGTATCACTGTTGTCCCTGGACATCATTACACTTGAGGTATGTGAGGCCTTAAAGGTGGTGATTTCTAACCCTCACAGAGGAAAGCTTTAAAAATATAGATTCTGAGGTGGCATCTTGAACCTGTTGTGTGACAATTCCAAGGCAGCAAGGAGAGAAATGTGAATTTTTGTTAGGCCATTATTACACAGTCAGCTTGGTACACGCCTGACAACACCTCTGGGAAGTGATTTGCCTAAATCTGAATAGTTAATAAGTAGCGGAACAAGGATTCCAACCGACCTAGATCATTCACACCTGATCAAGGTCATCTTACTAGACCCAGGGTCAGCACTATGTAATGTCGGATAATAATCAAAGAAAGCAAGAGAACAAATTCACATTTGCTGAGTTTCTGTTGTGCTCAAGCACTTTTCTTACACTTTTGTTTCATCCTGTGCTGATACTGTGAGGTGAGTATTTTCCATTCCTCTAGGTTTCTGCACTGTGGTTCTTAGTCTAAATGGAAAGTCATGTAAAACTTGGCTTTAAAGCTTATTTATGTCTGTTGATTAAATTGATAATTGATTAGCACTTGGAAAAGCAAAATTGAATGGAACCGGAGGCTTCTACTTCATGCCAAAGGAGAGGCAAACTGTTGGTTTATCAAGCCAAAACCCACAGGTGGTCTATGCCTCCCCTTGTTTTTCTAAGAGCGGTCCCAGGAGAGCAGTATTCACATCACCTGGGAGCTTTATAGGCCTGTAAGTATTAGTCTCCTTACACAGAATCTGCATCTTATCCAAATCTACAGGTTGTTCATACACACATAAAGTTTGAGAAGCCCTGTTCTACCCAGCAGCTGTTGGAGGCCAGATACCTCATGGGGAAATAAATAAGTTCATGGTGTCTCCTTTGCCAATGCAAACAGATGAAGTGCTGGTTGCCAGAGCACAAGCCCGAGCCCCAGCCCAGCAGATGGTTTGTAGGTACAACCCTGGACACTCATATATAACATAAGATGGTCAAATTGGTCGCCTCTGTAGAGTTGTTAGTATATTTATTTAACTTCTATGATGTCAGGGTTAAAGAGCTAGAATTGGATTCATTTAGCTTAGAACACACACACGTACAGCAGGGTACTTCTGAGGCACTGGTGCTCAGCCAAGGATTTGCGATAGTGAAGAAAGAGGTTTATTGTTCATACTCTGTGGGGAGAATTTAGGGGACTTGACAAGTGATGGGGTCTATTTAACTTAAGTAAGTTTCTTACGTCCTGATCATTGTTTTCCTTCATTTATATTTCCTTCATTTATATTTCCTGATGACTCCTGGGTAGAATCTAGAAAACACCGACATGGTAAGAAACCATATTGATCAGCGGTCGTAATGGTTAGAGTCTTTGTTTTTTTGCTTTTCTTCTTCTTTTTTTTTTTGGTACTTATACAAAGGTTCTGTTTGTCTGCTTTTCTTGAGCAATTATTGTTGATTTGCTTTTGTGAGGAATGTTCCCAGAGAGTGGCTTGCAGATGAATCCAAGCAATAAAAATCACCTTGGCAAATGGCTTTCTATATATTTATACGTACATACATATATATATGTACATATATGTATGTTGTTTTTTTTTTTTGTCCGAGTAAGAAAAATCTACATTTCACCCAAAGTGCACAGGATCTATTTCTGCATCAGCCAGATAATGAGACAGTAATTGGTGTGTAAGCCGTTCATTCTCTAAGTTTTCTCACGGGGCATAATTTGTCTCTTATTTGTCAGGGATGGGTTCTGCAAAACAACACTCTCATTCATGATGGGCAGAGCAAATGTACTAAAACATTATCATAGCTGGGATTAATGGTCCACTATGGATTTATGTCAAGAATGTTAATGATTTGTTTATGAATAAGTGGGCCTGTCGCATGGAGAAACAGGAGCCTGCAGAACTGCTGAATGGACAGTTTGCTTGCAGAGGATTCTTGCAGGAAATACATACTCTTGCCAGGCTTTTTGCATCTCTTAAGTAGCTTCTGTGAATTGACTCTGGCATTTGAAATGGTGGTGTTTACCTCACAAAATCCTTGTTATTGCTGATCTCGTAACTCTGCATTTTATTGATGTGATATATAAAAAAGACTATAATTTTAGGATTTAATTTTTTTTTTTGCTACAAGGTTATGAGAAAATCATAAATTTTCACTGAGCAGAGTCCTCCCTACTCTACCCACCAGATTATGTGTTTTCGAAGTACGTGTTAACTTGTGAAAGTGTGGATTTGCAATAGATTTTAACTGATAGATTAAAATTAATGATTGCTAAGCGGAGTTTAGGAAATGAAAAACAAATCCAGATTGTATGATGATTCATATATGTACATAGATACATAGATAGATGTAAATATATTCAGTAGAACCTCCGTAGTTGACCAGCACCCTACATTGACCACCTCCTTAAGTTGACCTAATATTCATAGACCAGACATGTACCACATGTATGTTTCAGTCAATCCAGTAGGCCTAGTTCTTTATGTTGACCATCTCCTGGGTTCACCAGTTTGTTATAGTCCCTTGGGTGGTCAATTTACAGAGATTCCACTGCATTATGCCTGTGTGTGCATATGTGTGACTGTGTGTTACAACTTGGTGGTGTAAATGTTCAGAATGTTTTTTAATGATGTGTATTGTAGCTACTTTTTAAACATGTGCCTTTTTAAGAATGATGATGTTGGCTTTCTCTTAAAAAGAAATTTAAAGTTAAATGTTATTCTATTTATACAGAAAAGATTACTTTCTTCTTTTTACTTTGGGGTAGAATTAGTATAAGTCAAGTTTTTCTTGAATTGTATCCAAAAGTTCTTATTAACATAAATACCAAAGTCACTTTGTGTAAAGTACTAGTTGTAGTTATAATTTGAGACGTTCATACCACAGATCTGACGTAGAGGATAGTTGACATTTAGGCAGCTAAATAATAAAAAAGTATGACATTTGTTTAATAAAAATGACATCTATTTGCTGGTTGGAGACCATCCACAATGATTCACACACTTGATCCATGCCACGGTCCTCGTTGTTCTGTGGTTACAAACCCACAGAGTGGAGCCTTGAGTCAGGACCACTTGGGTCCAAATCCTATGTTCATGCTGTTGCACAGAATGCCACAGAGCCAAAGCCTGAGCAGCAGTATCCCAGTGTTCCTCTCTCCTTGTCTGAATTGTCCTCATAATCGTCCACATAGGTAGATGAATATGTCAAATGCTATTGAAACACAATAGTGAGTACAGATGGCGTTGTAGGGAACTCCTTGACAGGATGTGAAAATTTCACATGAATTTTATACATCTTGGGATTTAGCTGATTCTTCAAGGGATAATCTTTGCAAAGATCATTTTGCCACATATTGTATTATTGAATCAGTGCCCATCTAATCATAGTGGAGTGGATCAATATGTGTTGTTTTTCAACAGCATCTCTTTTGTGTGTGTAGTAGTAAACATGATTCTTAAATTAAGAAACAGATGTGTCTAAGTATTTATTTAAAAGTTGTTCTCACTTCTCACTGACCATGCTCTATTACATAGGCTATCCTCTTTCCCTGTATTAAATTCCATTTTAATACCGTAACAGAACTCAATGAAGCCCCTTACATGGTTATATCTTATTGGTCTCATAGGTCTAAATAGGTCTAGTGGTGTAAACATTAGGCCATTACAATTAGGTCTAGTTATCTAATTCAACAAACAGTTGTATTTGTAATAGAGTTGTCAGCAGAGACAGATTAAAATTAAAACCTAAGTGTATGTATTGGTCATCTGCCGCGCATAGGGCATTAGTCTTCATGCTTGGAGAGGTGATATATACAAAGTCTGAGCCAGCTGCTCAAGGAGCTGGGTATGACCATCTGAGAACAGGTGCATAGGTTATGATTGTGATTTACCTGTGTGCATGACTTCATATTCCACTGCTCACATTTCCATCCTTTGTTGACACAGTAAACATCAAGATGAGAGCATTTTGCTAGTAATGATGTTAAATTGCGGTGGCCTAGCCACTGTCTGTGGTATAGAATGTCTATGTCATCATGTTACTTATTTTGCATACAGTAAACCCTCACTGATGTCATTGGCAGGTTCTTGGAAACTCACTTCAAGCAAAATGACATATACCAAAATAACTTGTTTTTCTCATCAGTGTTAAAATGAAGATTGAGGACCTGCTATATATCTTTAGCTTGAAGTTGTAGTTTCCTTTGTTAAAAAATTCAAAATTCCAGCTACATAGGAAGAATAAGTTCTGGTATTCTATATTACTATAGGACGATTATACTTAACAATAATATGTTATATAGTTTCAAATAGGTAGAAGGAGGTTAGTGAATATTCCCAGTACAAAGAAATGATAAAAAAATGTTTGAGATGATGGACATGATAATTACCCTGATCTGATATATATATCAGAATATATATTGAAACATCACTATGTACCCCATAAATATGTACAGTTATTATTCATTAGTTGAAAATATAGTAAAATAATTCTTAAAAAGGTAGCCATTTCCAAGACTTGAAGTGAAGATTCAGTGTACTGTATTCATGTGTTTTGGCATCAGGATTTCCTTCTCCAGCCCCTTCATAGATGGGGTTATAATAAGATTCATTCTGTAGATAAGAGCTGAAAACCCTTCCCATTACCTTGTAGCCCTACCTTCTGTATCAGGAATTTTTTTTTTTTTTTTTTTTGAGATAGGGTCTAACTCTGTTGCCCAGGCTAGAGTACGGTGGCCTCACCATAGATCACTGCATCGTCAAACTTCTGAGCTCAAACAATTCTCCTGCCTCAGCCTCCTGAGGTACTGAGACTATAGGCACATACACCTGGCTAATTTCTCTCCCGCTCTCTCTCTCTCTCTCTCTCTGGGTGTGTGTGTGTGGAGATGGTATCCTTCTGTGTTGCTCAGGCTGGTCTTAAAACTCCCAGGCAAACCAATCCTTGCCTCTCAGCCTTCCAGAAAGCTAGGATTATATGTGTTGGCCTCCATGCCTGGTCTATATCAGGAATTTCTTACCTGATGTCTGTCACCTGAAAGTCACCAGTGATTCATTAGAAACGCCAAGAGTTTTTGTTAAAAATGGAGATGACTTTTTCCTACTCAAGAATCTTCTTTTGTGACCAGCACCTCAGAGGATCCTGGAACATAATGGGCTTTGTTAAATGGACTTTATGGAGGGGGTGACCAGAAACCCCTGAAATTTTCTAAATTTGGATCCTTTCTAGGGAAAGTGTCCATAGTTTTGTTCAGATTCCTAAAGACACCTGAAATCCAAAAGGAATTTTATGAAACACTGTTCTTGTGGCTGCATAAAGGACGTTGATTGTAACCATATACTTGTAATGCGTGCAGCTCCAGTGCCAAATGGATTGAATTTACCAAACCATTCGCAATATGTGATTAAAGCTTATTACAATTGGAACACTATTAGAATAAACCATTTTTGCTATAGATAAAAAGAACTGCTTTTGAAATACTATTTTAGTATTGACGGTGTCAATACTATTTTAAAATGATGATAATAGGTGATGACTGGGTGACATGTTACAGGGATGTTAAGTTTTCACAGAATTGTATTACTTATACTATACCCAAATCTGGGGTAGTGGAATCTGAAGACCCCTTATAAATATTAGAACAAGCAACTCGGAAAACTCTTTGAGGCAATTAGCCATTCAGCCCAGTGGTCCCGGAAGTTTTGAGTTCATGTCAAACCCCTCATCTACCATTCATTTTCATGGGAATGGAATGGTAAGAAGGTACTAATAACTGGGCACAGACACAGTGCTAATATAGATTAAATCAGGCATCCTCAAACTATGGCTCGTGGGCCACATGCAGCCCGCCTAGGACATTTATCCGGTCTGCCGGGTGTTTTTGCCTCCACTCCCTGTCCAGCTTAGCAGCCGACTCATCCCGGGGCCTGCAGTCTGACCCTCCAACCGTCTGAGGACAGTGAACTGGCCTCCTGTTTAAAATGTTTGAGGACCCCTGGATTAAAGGGTCATGTTATCGAAGTAATTAATTTGCATTCTAAGAAAAATATTTTGAGGTTCAATGAGAGAAGTGAATAAAAGGCAAATTGATGTCTGCTCTGGATTCATAGCTGATTCAGTTCTCTAAAACTTCTTTATAATGAGAACTTTTTGCAGAGTACATGTAAAAACCTCATATGCTTCAGACACATTTTTTTAATGCTTCCAGACACTCAAATTAGTAGGTAGTTTTCCTTTAGGGATTCGGTGCGCTTTTCTCTTTAAGAAGTGTTTGACAATTGTTTCCCAGAATTGTCAGAGTTCTCTCTAGAGTGAAGAAACAAATAATTTAAGTACTGACTTCACTTTTATTTCTTTTTACATAATAGCAGGTGGCAGGGAAAAAGTCCAGGCCTAAAAAAAATATCGTGGGAGCTTTGGTAGTGTGGCTTTCACGAGTTGAGACAGCAAGACGTTTCATCCACACAGCTAGAAGAAAATGCCATTGAAGCAAAAGTGAATATGAATTATCACGAGGGAAATACAAATAAAAGCTACAGGGAGACACCGCCTCGTACCTATTAGGAGGCTACTGATTAGGAAATAAGTGTTGGTGGGGATGTGGAGAAATTAGAAACCCATTGGTAGGAGTGTAAAATGATACGATTACTTTGGAAACAGTCAGAGGCTGCCTCAAAAAATCGCAAACAGATTGACCATATGATTCAGCATTTGTCTTTGGGCTATATATCCAAAAGAATTGAAGGCATAGTCTCAAAGAGCTGTTTGTCGGCCCATGTTCTTAGCAGTATTTTCACGGTAGCTGAAACACGGAAGCAATCCAGGTATCCATGGATAGATGAACAAACAAGCAGAATGTGGGATAGCCATACAAGGGGATTGGTCAGCTTTACGTTGGAGGGAGATTTGACACATCTACAACAATGGATGGACCTTGAGGCCCTTATGCTCTATGAAATAAACTAGACACAGAAGACCAAATATTGTATGATTCCTTTTTTTTTCTGAAGTTCTAACAGTGTATGTGTGTCTGTGAAGTTCTCACAGACAGATACACAATAGAGCTTTGAACCAGCACCTCAACAGCTAAGTAAACAGATACCGTGGCCTCAGATGCAGGAGAGCCCCGTCACGGTATCTCTATGGTATGGGCCCCATAGTAGTGTGAATTCAGCTATCTACTATTTTCTCAGTACCTTTTTGGCAAAAAGAAAAAATAGGTGATACACGTCTCCAAAACAGTTCTCTGTATATTCATTTTATCATTTGGTCTCTGTAAAGAAGGGTGAAGAGGGCTGATATGCCTTCCTGAGAGGGAAGCATCTGAACTCCTTAGATGGCCACAACCTCCTTTTCCTTGAGTTGGGGGAGCAGAGTTCCTGCTCAGCCAAATGGCTTCTCAAATGAGCCAAATTGCCTTCTCCAAATTCCCCTAGTGACAGACTCTCTGTTCCCTGTCAGAATAAGAAGAAAGCCTGAGTTTCAAGTTGACCTCCTGAAAGTGTTAATGTAAAATATGATTATTAAAAATTATTTGAAAAATGTATGTATATGTGCACACACATATATTGCATATGTAGGTGCATTTTGGTGTTTGATTTCAAAATTAAATGTCTTTCATCAAATGATATGTGTTTTATTGTCTAGGCAGGCTTTGACTCACAGGATCCTCAAATAGTATTGGAAGACTGTTGGAATTGATTGTCTTTAAGAGAAAATATCAACTTTTGTGTCTATATTTTCAATTAGATGTTCCTCATTTGTCTCAACCACAGTAATACACATGTGTTAGAAGTCTGCCATGAACTGGGCTCTGTTCCATGGTACCAAGAGGAACATGGTAGAGAGAGAGTTTGTGCTCTCAAGGGCTGATGTTGCCATGATCGGGGCATAAAATACACATACTAACAAATTGAAAATAAAATATAATACCATCTAATATAGCACAGCAGTAGAACATCAGGCAGTGGTAGTGCTGTGTAGAAGATAAAATGAACAGCGTAATACTTGGTGGGGCTACTTTGGCTCAGGAGAAGGAAGATCTCTTCAAGAAGAAGCTCACTGAAATATGAATCATGATAAGAAGGTTGTTTTCTGCAAATTTGGGGGTGGTATGTTGTAGGTAGAAGGAACAGCCCTGGAAAAGGCCTTAGATCAGGAGCAATCTTGGTCACGGTGTCCAGGAGATTGTGAAAAAACAGAACGGAGGCTGAGATGACGTTGCAAGAGCCAGGAGATAAATCGTGTCACCCATGGGAGGGGGTTTGGAATTTTATACCATGAGTTATGGGAAAGTTATGGGAAACTAGGGATGGGTTTTAAAACAAAGCTGCTATTATATGATCTACTTTTTCAGAAAGAGTGTGTCTAAGTTTTATCTTGGAGGATGGATTGCAGTGAACAGGAGTGGAGGCAAGGAGGCCAGTTGTGAGGCTGTCACACCAAGCCTGGAGGAGAGGTGGGAAGGGAGAGAACAGTGGTTGAATTGGGGTATGTTTTGGGTATAGACCCAATAGGAATTATCCACAGATAGGCTGTAGCCTCTCAGAGAAAGAATTATGAGTGTCACCTCAGATTTCACCTTAAACAAATAGATAGGAAGGGATGATATGTGTGGTTTTTTTTTTTTGAGAAATGTATGTTCTATGTTAATTATGAGACCTTGAGTCAGACATCTAATTAAAAACATGAAGAGGACAAGTGTAGGTACAAACCTGGGTTATAAGTGAGAGGAGATCTCATCTAGCCGTGTGTGTTTGAGAGTTATTGCAGGATAGCTGAGATTTAAAGCCATAGAGCAGAACAAGGTTACCCAGGAAAGTGTGTGAGCAGAGAACAGAACACCTGGGCTGGATCCTCCTGTACAGACTTTGGGATGTTGGATTATCACGTCAACTGCTTCTGAGGACAGTTGTTGAGAACAGATTATTGCCGTACAGTTGGTGAAAGTGTTGCACATATGACTCCCTATTAAATTATGAAATCTTCATGCATAAACCTTAAGCGTTTTGTTTTGTATCTTCATAGTATGATGGAAAACATAATAAATTCGGAAAAGATTCCTACATAGTTTCCCGGAAATATTTGTTGGAAGAGCTGATTGCTTTTTCGATGTGCCAATGTTTTATAGCCTCCTGTTACTTCAAATCTGAAAGCTGTCAGCAATTTTTTTTTTTTTGTAGTTGGTTGGATTTGCACCAAGAATTCAGAAAAATGTCATTTCAATCGTTCGTTTTGCTATCACTGGTTTATAACTCTGGGTTTTGAGCCAGAATACTAATACTAAATTAGTTGAGTTTTCAGAGCATTGTGTTTTTGTTTTTTTAATAAAAGAGTTAGATATATTTGAAATGGTCCTAACACTATTATAAAAGGAAAAGTACAATGATCGAATAAATATCAACAATCTATTATTTGAAGAATTAAAAAAATGTCCAGTGTAGGCCACACATTGGTGTCATCATCTTCCCACATTGTGAGTCTCAGAAATAAAAACCAGATGGATTATATTTGCTGACTTCTGTTGGGGTTTAGTAAGAAGTTTTTATTTATTATAGTACCAACTTATAATTGCTTAACATCCAATGTATGCTTACACTAAACCTATTTTACTTCTATAAATGTAATTATGTTGCATTTGAAGTGTATGATGGGAAATTTTATCTTTACTTAAAAAAAAGAAATATAAGATTTATAGTGTACGATTACATAGGACAGGCAGCAAATAATCCTGAATCACTATTATTAAGTGATGCTGTGTTCTTATCATGTACTTTTTCATTTTTGAGTTTGTTAGAGTTGGATTAGAATGTTATGAATGGCTAGTGATTTATCCCTGGATAGAAGGTGTGATTACCAGGGAGTGCTTTAAAACAAAAAACCTAATGTCTAAAAAATGTTTTTTCTTTCATTACATTTTTGTTACATTTCTTTTGTTACTTTTTATGGAAAGATTCTATATTCCATCAGAAATTACCAATTTTAATTATATCAATTAAATCAACTTTATTTATTTGTTTATATTTCTTTCTTTATTTAAGATAGAGTTTCACTTTGTTGGCTTTGGTAGAGTGCCGTAGCATCACACTCACAGTAACCTCTAACTCTTGGGCTCAAGCGATTCTCCTGCTTCAGCCTCCCTAGTAGCTAGGATTGCAGGCACCTGCCACAATGCCTTGCTATTTTAGCAGGGTCTCACTCTGGGTCAGGCTGGTCTCGAACCTGTGAGCTCAGGCAGGCCACCTGCCTCTGCCTCTCAGTGTGCTAGTATTACAGGTGTGAGCCACAACCTTATTATTTATGTCATTCAAATTCTTTGTGTTTTTTTTTCTACTTCATTTCTAGTTTCTAAAAGTGGTTTTTTAGTATCTTGTAGTATTATTATTTTCTCCCTTTGTACTCTAATGTATTTTGTGTTTTATACTTTGCTCATAAGATATTTGGCACATAAAGTGCTTACTTGTTACAGTTTAATTGAAAATTTTGTCCTTTCTCAATATGCAATGACACACGAGTCTTGCTTGTGTCCTACAATTGATACTATTTCACTTTTGGCCTATTTTCCTGTGCATTTATGTTTTACTCATTTGAATAGTGGCACATCTATGTTCCTTACATTAAAGCTCTACTAGTGGTAAGCCTTAAAGATAGATTTACATCAGCCTGAGGCAAAACGCATGACATGAGTTCTTTCCAATCTTCACAGAACTTTCAAAGGGAATACTCACTTTATTATTAGTTCCATTATGCTGATAAAGGAAGTGAAACCCAAAGCGGCATCAATATATGACTTGCACGGGATCAAATGGTTAACAGTGATGGAGCTATGGATTTAAATCAGGTCTGTCTGACCTCACAGTCAGTCCAGTCTTGTCTCTGCAAGTAGTTTTACGAGTAGTGTGGCAATGAATCATATGTGGCCAAGTCTGAGAAACTTTAAAAAAATAATCTGATTCATTTACATGCCTTGTTATAACTGATATACTTGGAACTATTTTGACCATCTTATTTTGAGTTTTGTGTTTCTCTTACTTCTTTGTAGTGTATGTTTAATAAATTACATTTGTTTTCTCTAGTGATCTGGCAAGTATAATAGCTTTTTATCTTTGAGGGCATAGATTCTTTGGTTATCTTTGAAGAATGCTTTGGAAAAGTTTTATTTCTCTTATCAAAGTTAACAATGCAACTGTGGGTTTTGCTCTTAAGTGTAAGATGGGATTCAGGAAACTTCTATTTTCTTCTCCCTCTCTGCTAAGAATTTTATACCCTGATTATTTATTATTTCTTATTTTTGGGTTATGTATTTTCTCTCTCCAGAAATAATTTTGACTCTTGCTTCAGGGTTTTATTCACAGTATTAAGACTGTTAGATTTCATGTGTGTGATGTTTAGGTGGTTTAGTGATCAGTCTTCCTGAAGCTCACTTTTATATTCCCCAGGTTCTCGGTGTTGAGACTTCTCTCAGTTTGTATCTGTCAGCACATTTATAGGAAAAGAAGGAAATAGGGGTGATGTATATTCTGAGCACTTGCAAGTTTTCACCAAAATGCTGTAATAACTCTAGCTGAAAATGTAAAAAGTCATACTCCTAGGGCTATTCATTATAATACCATGCTAGCAAAAACCCAGGAGTATCTTGAAATCTGTGAGGACAGGACCAGTTTAATAAACTATTGGACACTCATGCTCTGGGCACTGTGCAGTTATGAAGAGAGTCCTAAAGAATTATCTTTAGGACGCATTGCCAAGCTCAAATCAAACAATGTAGGAAAGATTGTGTACAGTATCCAGTTGTTTAAAGAAAAATGACAAAACATGAATGGATAAATGAAAAAAATTGAATATGTATGTATATATTGCAGTATTTCTGTACATATGCATGTGCTGTGGGTATGTCTGTGTGTATATATACACACACATGTGTATGTGTATGTATTTGTGTGCATTTATATTTTCCCTTCATACATATGTGCATATCTACATACAGGTTAAACCAAATCACTAAAAAAATCTGGCTATCCTGGAGAAAGGAAGGGACTGAGTTTCAGAAGGGTAGAAGAGACGTGGAGAGAAACTAGAATTTTCTAAATCTAGAAAAATTTTATGGAACCATGTAAATGTTTTACATCATTATAGATAAAATTAAGAATATAATAATATGTGGTCTTTAAAAATCGAAAGCAAAGGGACAGCACCTGTGGCTCAAGCAGTAGGGCACTGGCCCATATATCAGAGATGGTGGGTTCAAACCCACCCCGGACAAAAACTGCAAAAAAAAAAAAAAATTTGAAAGCAAAGTTAAAAAATGGAGGCAACCTTGTATTAAGCTGATAATTTAATCTCATTGACAAGAATTATTTTAAATAACTGTAAAACATTCACTAACTGTCCGTCATTATGTATACTATATATGTATATATATGTATACTATATACATGCACATTTGCATATGTACATATTTGTATATGTGAATAATCATTGTTTGGTTCCAGTACATTCTATTATATAGTACTCTATCATCTATTTCTCATTTTCTTTATCCTGTATGTAAATACACACTTAATATATTTATAGTAGGCTATCTATCCTGTTATATCAGTGGCTCTCAACCTGTGGGTCTCGACCCACAGGAACTGTATTAAAGGGTCACAGCATTAGAAAGGTTGAGAACCACTGTATTATATTATATGTATTCCATATACATTATAGAATAACAAATTAGTGATTATTTTGATGTTATTAAGGAACCTAGCATTTAGTAAATATAAAACCCTGTATTTCTAATTTTAAGTTAGAACTAGCTCTGTATTTATTGTAATCAATCATGTTGTCATTTCAATTCATCTTCCCCTTAATTTTAAAATTCTGCTTTTTAGAGACTATATCATCTTATATACTGTTGAACTTGCAGAATGATTTTCTAAAACTTGTTATGTTCCTCCAGTAAACATGTGAAAGCTTGCCTCTTTGTTCACGTCTTTAGAATGACATTCTCTTTTTCTTGTTCTAGAAAAATTCTTAAAGGCTCTGTGTTTGTTTCTTCTTCTTTTTTTCTTAAAGAGAAATACCTACATTCATAAAGATTGAACTAGTAATAAATCTTACGTCTTCTGTTGCTTCAATCCAATTAGTTAGGTTGTTTTTATTTGATCTGTGACATTGTTTTTCTCTTCCGACCTTGAGATTAATTAGCCATCTCAAAATTATTTTTTTTTAAAACTCAGAAGGTTTAATATACCCTGGGAATAGCTGTGGGTCAGCTTTAAGCCCAGAACAACAAATTAAATTTAATTCCCTTCTAGAATTTTCATTAGGCTTTCTGAACCATCACCTGGTGGCTAGGGAGTGGAGATTATTCCTGTTATACGTGGGGTAATAAGTCCTCGTTGGCGGTGCCCCCACTCTGCAGCTTCAGTTCCTCTTTGCAATATCACTTGGCCTCTTGGGAAGCCATTTTGAAAATAACATATGGCTTCCCTTTTGTTCTGTGAAGCCCATGTTTAATTTGGCTGGGAGCAAATTGTAGTTGACATCAGTTTTACTTATTTTTCTTTCTGCAAAAACTACTCAGAAGGGTCATTTTTTTCAGTAAGGCTACAGGATTGTTTTATTAAGTACATGCTATGTATTTATTACCTGTCAATTACGTTTCCCACATCAACACATACTCTCACTCACAAACACCTGCACACATACCCACATGATAGGACAGATTATAAAAAAGCCCTCTTCTATAACACCCCAAGGTCTTGACTCACAAGAGCATCAATATTATCATTTGTATTTACATGCGATCTGTATTGTAGACAATGTCTACTGCAATTTTGTTGCTACTTTTTCCATTGGGAGATAGAGTTTAATTCCACCTCACTGGAATGTGGCCTGGCTTCTGTGATTTGACTCCAAGGAGGTGGCAGAAGTGGCTTTCTGAGACTTTTGAGGCTGGGTCAGAGGAAGTTATACAGCAGCAGCAGCAACTTCTGCTGGCTCAGTCTTTTGCAATAGGCTCTCTGGAAGCTCTGAGCCACCATGAAGGAAGTCTGGTTACCCCAAGACCATCCTGAGGAAGCCATGGTCCAGGACTCTGACTGAGAATCTGAGCTCAGTGTTGTAACCATCCCTGCAAAGGCCCTAGACCCGTGAATGGAGCCACATTGACCAGCCAGGTCACAAGCTACTGTGTGATCTTAGTACCTTGTGGAGCAAAAGAGTCACCCTGCTAAGCCCTGCCGGATTCCTGACCCACTCAAGGGTGCTATTTTAAGCCATTGAATTTTGAAGTAATTTTTGGTGCAGTAAGAGATCACCAAAATGTTACATATACTAATATGTATGAATCTCTTTAAGTGCAGTTTGGATGTGACTAAACTTACTGTTGAGGAAGCAGGATGGAATCAGGAGCTGGGAGCTTTAAGCTATCGTTCTGTTCCTAATAATGTGTGTGGCTATGAGCCAATTACCCTACTTCTCTCAGTTTTCTTTTTTCTAGATATATAAGAGAACTGACATAATAGTAACGAGAATAGCAACAGTAAATTTCAATGCAATAAAAGCAAACATTTATTGACCACGATTGGTCTCTACTGCCAGGCACTGATTTTAGTGTATTACCTAATTCAGTCACAATGTCATACATGTCAATTATAGGCATTATTATGATTGTTAACAATTAATAGATGGGTAAACAAGCTTGGGGCGCTCAGGTACCTGCTCCTGGATGTTCTATAAGATATCGTTGTTGTTAACCTCTATCTTCTATTATTCTGTGCCAGAGTTTCTTCAAGTGATTGCTTGTGGATTAGAATCTCCTCTCTGGGATAGCTCAATAATAATTTCTTTTTTATTGCACCAAAGTAAACTCCAAGTATGATTTATCTCAGTAGCTGGTACATTGGAATGGTAGAAAGAACCAAAAATGTCGAAAGGTTCTTCCTTTGGTGTACGAGTCAGGTTGTAGGGAAGTCACTCAAAGTGTGGGGTGTACCTAACAAGTGCAAGCCTACCAGTTACAGCAGCAGACACGGGAAATGGACCTTGGCAGGGAGGGGTCAAAAGGGTGATCTAAGAAAAATTGTTGGACTGTGTTGTATGTTAAAAGAACTATGTCTTCATTTCACTTACTAATAAAAAATAAATTGCCCTACATTTTAGAAATTTTTTTTGTTTTGCTTTTTCATAGCCGCTGTTTCTCCTAATTCTTCTTTCCTTTTGCCCTTGTAGTTATACCTAATGTGTGTTCATTTTCACTGAAAGAAAGAAGAAAGGAAGGGAGAGGGGAGAGATGGAGGAAGAGAAAGGAAAGAAAGCAGGCAGAAATGAATCATGAAAATCACTACTGCTCATGGGGTGCCTTTAATGTGTGTGCACACACATACTATTTCAGGTTCAAATTTTTAAGCACTTAACACTATATTGATTTGGTTTTCCGGAGCCACATGGGTAGGCAGAGATGGAACTGGATTTTGAATTCATTTTCTAACCCTGTCTGTGATAATGAAAGTCCTCACTAGCGCTTGCTCTTTAGTTGATGAGATTTATTTTACTTAAATTTGACTTACCAATTCTTTCAAAAATCTTAATCCAATTTAAGAGTGCTGATTCACATATTGCATTGCGTTCCCTGATGCTTTGAACCTATTAATTTTGGTTGAAGTATTAAGTGCGTCTAAATATAATCTCATGAATGAACTTGCTGAGTGGATTGAAAAATACCCCTAAGCCTTTTAGGGCTTAGTTGCAGGGTGTGTATTAGCTGTTGAACTCAGACTTATTCATGGGGACGATCTCTTTTAGGCACTGATGGATGTCTCATTCCATGTTATTTACGGGGAACCACTTTGTGAATGGAGCTGGGCTTTATGCCGTGCCAGAGGAGCCAGGAGAGAGGAACCTGCTTACATAAGAATTTCATTTCATTCTCTTGAGAGGGGACGTTCCCATCCTTAGAAGCTCCCTCTTCTCAGAGCAGTGGGGTGTGTAGCTTTGTTGCTGGTACCTTCACCAGTGAACAGTTTCTTCTAGTACGATTGGTCTCTACTGGAGGCAAGTTGCCTCCTCCCAGAGATATTTGACATTGTCTGGAGACAACTGGGACGTTCAACTGTCATTTAGTGGCTAATGGCCAGGGATGCTGCTATACACCCCCAAACTCCAGGACACCCCATAATAAGAAATTATATGGCCCAAGAGTCAGCAACGCCAAGACTGAGAAACCCAGTTATGCTTTCTGAACTTTTCTTTTATATTACTGCCTTCCTAAAAATCCTTTGGATAATTTTTTTTCCTTACTGCAACCTTTGTCAGTGAACTTTTAATAGATTGTATAATAGAATGGTTTGAGTACTGTAGCTATATCTGTGGTTTACACATAAAAAGAGTAAGGTTTTTCTTCAGACGCCTAGAACCAGTTGTTGCCCCTTTGGGGGTGATAGAGTCCCCATCGAGAGTGCATGTAGCAATGGATCACCCTGGGAAGTGAGAAGCATGTAAATAACCCTGTCTGTAACAGATTGTTCAATGAGACACACACACACACACACCCTCAAGAAGAGGCCACGTGCCTAGGGACTTAAGAGGGATGCTGGAAACAAAACGTCTGTCCAGTGTATCAGCCCCCAGCTCTGAGTTGCAGTTGGAGTGGGGCGGATTAAACAGAGTGTCACTTACTTTCTTAATGCATCCCAGCAATGCTGACCAATACCTGTTACATGGCTGGCTGTGTGCTGAATCCCCAGTGCCACTGGGAGAGAGAGACATGGCCTTGCATCTGCACCCCAGCATGTAGCCCAGGGCTGGTCCAACTCTCTCATCTGCATGATGCCATCTCCAGTGTGTTACAGTACCTCTGAAACTGTTATGTCAGGATATGTTAACTGGAATATTTACTCTCTTTTGTTATTTAATTGACATACCTTATTAGATAATCCATTTATTTAAAAAGAAATATTTATGCCATTGTTGTCTATGGGGAACCAATGACATTTGCCATAACTAGAAAGACACAATAAAAATAGACAGAGTGGGAACACATTCATCACTTCCGGGGTCTCTGGAGTCAGCACGCATGGAGCTGAAAAGGGAGATACATGTGTGAGGAAGGCGTGTCGCGTATCCTGGCATCAAACTGAGACCTTCTCCCTGATGCCGATGTGGAAGTGAAATCAAATGAGAGTGAATTCCTCACTGTTTAGGTGAGATGACAATGTGAGTAATTCTGTATCTGGGTACTGTGTAAAATTTCTTGTGAATTTTTTTTTAACGTGGTACACAGATACAGAATTACCCACGCCTTTCTCTCCTATCTGTCTCCCTTTTCAGCTCTCCTACACTTTCAGGGGAAGCCAGTTAACCTTGTGCCCCTGCCTCATCTGCCCCTCAACTGTCCTGGCCATGCACATCAACAGGCAACTATGAGCCGTTTGAGGCACATGTTTCCCTTCGCACTTCTGGAGCCGAGCACCACGCCTGACAGAGCAGCACGTTACCTGTCGTTTGGGTAGCCCCACAGGTGCAGGAACCCACACAGCCGCACCAGCTGCCTCTGCGTAAGGCTGAGTGAGACAGGAGTTAATAGACAAGGAGGAGACTCCTGCAGTTTCTTCTCATGATTTAGGGGTAATTCGAGCAGTTCAGTTTTTTTCAGGTTTTCCCTAGATGTATTTCTTCTCTTTGTTCAAAGGAGCATTTAAGGAACAGTTATCAGAAATTGTCCTTGAAAAAAATTAATGTAGAAGAAAAATAGACCTTACATAAATATTTTAAAGCATCCTTGCTAAAGACCAAGGAGATTTAAGGAGCAATTAGTTCATAGAGTCATCTCCTGCTATAGAGTAAGCATATAAAAATGAATGTTTCTTCAATAGGACTGTGTGCTGAATAGTGTTGCCTTCCTTCCTTCCTTCCTTCCTTCCATCCCTTCTAATCCTTCTTTCACCTTCCCTCCCCTTCTTCTCTCCTTCCCCTCCTTTTTCTTCCCCTCTGTCCTCCTTTCCTTTCCCTTTCTTCAGGGGAGAAGTAAATACATCCCACGGTCTCTGTTCATGTTTTCTTTATGGGTCACAGCACTGTTAGACCATCTCTGACCACCAGGACACGAGTGGAAGCCAGTCACACAGCATCACAGAAGGAAGGGTTCAGAGTCAGTGTTTCAGCATCTCTGTGTCACAAACGAACAGACCCAGACAGAGCTGATGACTTACCTTAGTAATATCACTCAGGCTTCCGATGGTGAATATTTTGTAACACGTAATCTGTATCATGTGTCAGAATTGACGAGGTAACTATGAAGAGCATCTAAGTAGAGGAATGTGAAGGATGAAAATGTTCCTAATAGGGGCAGGGTACCAGTCTGTCCTCAGGAACTATTTTTGAGTCATTTTAGTGGTGTGCTGGGGCAGAAGCCTGATTAGTGTGGGCTTATGGGATGTGGGAAGAGGGGGGTAAAGAAACTTGAAAAGTGAGTTTTGCTTTAGAGGGCATGAAAGAAATGAGAAAATAACTATTGTGGAGGGGAGATGGGGAGGGGTGGCTTCAGGAGACGCAAAGCCTGGGAAAATTATAGATGTCTGGTGCATATGGAAATGATACGATAGGGAGAGAGACACAGATGAAATAAGGGGTGGGGGAAAGACTGATGTAGCAGTGTCCCTGAGTCTACAGGAGGGTGCAGGGTCTGTGTGAAAGGACTGATTACCATGTACATGGGGCATCTGTAGAGCACGAGGTAAGGCAGCTTCTCAGAGGACAGGTGCTGAGGCGTGCAAGCTTACAGAGGCTGCCTCTGGTGTGCCTCAGTTTCCTCGGAGGGACAGGCAGGGTGTATTAGTTTCCCAGAGCTGCTGTAACAAGCACCACACACGGGGTGGCTGCCTTACTCAGGGTTCTCTGCGGAAACAGAACCAAAAGAAACAAAAAAAAAAATGTATACAGAGGAGGCCAAAAAAGTATACATTTTTTAAGAAAGGAAAAAATTGAATTTAATTTGTAATACTCAAGTCACATTGGACTTTTGCAATTACAAGAAGTGCGCAGTGTGACTTGTATTTCTCTTTTGTTTGGGTATATGTTGAATATTACAATTTTAATACAGCTTTCTCTTTCTTAAAATTATATACCTTTTGATGGCATCCTCTGTATGTAACACACATACATGCGTGCGCGTGCACACACACACACACACACACACAGATTTACTATAAGGAATTGGCTCTGTGATTATGGAGGCTGAGACGTCCCAAGACCTGCAGGTGACAAGCTGGAGACCCAGGAGAGCCAGGGATGTGGTTCAAGTCTGAATCCACAGTCCTGAGAAGCAGGGAGGCCGATGATGCAAGCTGTAGTCTGAAAGTCGGCAGACTGGCATCTGGAGGGTGCTGGCAACTAACTTGGCGTTCCTTGACTGGCAGACGTGACTCAGTCTTTGCCTCTGTCTTCTTATGATGTACTCCTGTCTGTGTCTGTGTCCAGATTTCCCTGTTCTTGTAAACAACAGTCATTGGATTAATGCCCAGTATAACTTCACCTTAACTGGATTATATCTGCAAAGACCCTATTTCTAAATAAGGTCACATTCACAGGTTTCCTGATGAGGACTTCAGACACAATGCAAGACACAGTTTAGCCTAATAGGAAGCGAGGGTGAGACAGGGGAGAGAAGGTATAAAATACTCGTGTGAAGGAGTGTGTAAGGAAGTGCACGGATCCGCCAAGCAGCCTGAAGTGTCTACTTCATGGTGGTGAATTGCACAGGGGAATCGTGTATTACTGAGTCAAAGACACCGGTTTGAGAAGGCTATCCTACGCTCAGCAGCCTGGTTGGGAACATTTCTGCCCCACCGTGCAGCTCTGTGAATGTATTCATGACTTGAGCAGAAAGTGGGCTTGGCCAGGCTTGGTTTTCCAAAAGAGTTGATGAGGTAGTCATTAGAAGTGCCTGAACGGGAGTTGTTAGGATGATTGATTTTGAAAATTAAGCTGAGCAAGGAACACCAAGGGACGTGAGAGGTGAGTCACAGGGAGCAGGTGGTAGACGGACGAATGGGCTGAGGGCCCGTCTGGATGTAGATGGTGGGAGTCCAAGCTATTCATAGCAGTCAGCTGAAAAAGTAGGGGATTATGGTAGAGTGAGATGCTTAAAATGGGGTTGTAGATGGGATGCCTCGAAGTGCCCAAGATTTTAAGTAAATTTTCCTTTTAGGACTCACTGTTTCTCTAGGGAGGCTTTTTTTTTTTTTTAATAGATTTTATTTTTTAGAGCAGTTTTAGGGTCTCAACAAAATTGAATGGAAAGTACAGGGAGTTCCTCTAATCCCCCTACTGTCCCCTACCCAGCCTTCCCTGTTATCAGTGTTCCCCCACCAGAGTGGGAATGTGGGTTACAGTTGATGACCCTCCACTGACACATCTTTATCACCCCAAGTCCATCGTTTTACCTTGGGGTTTGTTCTTGCTGTTGTATATTCTGTGGGTGTGAACACGTTTGACTGATGTGTGCCCACCATTAGTGCATCGTACCAAGTGGTTTCACTGCCCTAACAATCCTTCGAGCTCCATTCCCTCCCTTCAAGCCCCTGACAACCACCAATATTTTTACTGTCTCTGTAGTCTTGCTTTTTCCTGAATGTCATGTAGTCGGAATCAGACAGTGTGTGCAGCTTCTCGGATTGCTGTCTTCTCTTAGTAATATGCATTTAAGTTTCTCTTTATTACTTTTTACTATGCCATTCATTGTTCTTGCCGCAGGCAGATTCAGAATGTCATTAATTTTTGTTACAAAAAAGTAATCTGTTCATAGCCGCGGTGCTTTCTTAAGCCTTCATCACTTAGGTGAGAAACATCTCTGATAGTGGTAATGTCCACAAAGAGAAATAAAACAGAATGTCATTTCTGAGCTGTGCTGCTGCAGTTCAGTGGTTCAGAACCTCTAAATGTAAAATTAAGATACCAAGGATATTGAAGTTATAAATTTGAATCTTCTGATTATCAGTAGACATGCCTTACTCAGAGGAATATTTGGAGAAAAGGTATCTCCCTGTAACCTCCTTCCTTCACTGCCACCGTTTGTTATGTAAAATGGTAGCAAGTCTGATTTCAGAAGATTCGAGCTGATGGGTAGTTTTGATCTTGTCACACATTTCTTTCAGATTCTCATTGACTTCTCAGTCGATGTAGTATATAGTTTTTCATGACCTGATCTGTGTCTATTTTTTCCAGCATCAACTTCTGCTATTCACCTTTTTGTATTGTGCATTTCAGCCAAACTAGGCTACCTGCTGGTTCTCAAATGCAGGGATTGCTTCCTGCCTCTGAGTTCTCCCTCCTCCTGGGGCCTCATCTGTTAACATCCTGTTATCGCACCTGACCTTCAAGGCCCTGCTCTGAGGATTCCTCATTAGTGAGGCTTCCTTTCAGTTCTGTGGCTTGCAAACATTATCACATATACAGTCACCTGGAGGGCTTGCTAGAAGCCCCATTTCCAGAGTTCCTGATTCTGTGGGTCTGAGGTGGGAGTTGAGAAGTGTGTGGCCATGGCAGTGGCCAGGATGTTCCCAGGAGATGCTGAGACTGTGAGTCTAGAATCCACACTTTGAGAACTACCATGCTAAAGGTTAAAAATCTTTTTCTTAGCTGCACTGACATTTTTTGAGAACACCCCTCCCCCCCCCCGACTGCAACCTCTGGCAAAACTTCATTCTGTCACACTGTAAACATAATGATAGGACATACTTATTAAATAATCATTTATTTATCTAGTGCCTTCTGCATGTACGGAGATTTGCACTTTAGATGGATTACTAATTTCTAGCAAGCTATACTATTTACAACACTTGAAATTACATTGAACATAGTTGAATCTTTGATGAGTCCACAGGCTCCTCTGTTTGTGTATTGCCAAGGGCATGTCATTATAAACATCAATCACTTTTGGTACTCTAGAAAAAAATCAGGTCATTTGAACTTTCTACAAAGACTGATAAAGCAGAGGTGAAAAAGATGAAGGAGACTTCAGGTCTGGGACATGTACACAAAGTGCATGTGGTTGCAATTATTGGCATTAATTCGAACTGTGGAAATTTAGCCAGTCTCTGACATGGCTGTGGGGTGTGATGCTGATCTGGGCTTGTGCTGGGTGAGGGGTATATCTCAAGAGAGGCGCCACTGAGGACAAGAAGCCCAAGGTGAGTTTGGGCAGATTGGACTGTTCCTGAGCAAAGGTCCATGAGGCCAAGGATATTCTAGCGTCTTTTTTCACTTTGTGCTACTCCATTTAGGGCTGAATCCAGGACAAACAAATGACCTACACGCAGCTGCCTTTGCTTAAATCAGCTCAGCAGACTGTGTTCTCAAACAGCCAGATAAAATCTGGCATTTACTTTGTATCGAGTGACCTTTGCTTTTAGGAAGGTTTTTTTCTCTCGCCCCCCTTTTTATTAAGAAGCTGGAAATCTTGCATGATTGAATTTTATTATAATATTGCATTAAAGGGAAAATATAATTTCCGATGGGTTAATAATGAGATGGTTCAGTTTTTAAAATAATTGCTACCATCTCTTTATAAATGGTATAAAAATTTAAGGGTGTCTTTTACTTAAAACTTCTTCTGATGTACTTTTTCTCCCCCCAAACTTTGTCTTTCTTTTTGATGTTTCCTATTCATCACTCCATTTTAAGAATTTGGCTTTACCGTTTTGAATGTGAAGCATTTTCTTAATGAGACGTAAGATAAGCAACCAGAGCAGCTCCGGCTTCTGCTGCTGTCTTTAGGAGGGGATAGGCTCTTTTTTCTGTAGCCTCGGTGGGGACTGATGGGGCCATCAGGGCCCCCTGGGGCCTCAGTCTGCAGGTGCTGTCTGCAATGACCTGCCATTCTTTGGCTGGTTCCCTCCTCTTTGGCCTGGGCTTGTGGGAAGCCTTCCTTGTATGAGTGAGGAGGGGTGCAGCGCCTGAGGATGAGATCACAGGTGGTGAGATTTGCTAATGGTCTTGGGACCAAGAGGGAAGTGAAATTTTTACCCTCTCTTTTCAAACACATGCAGACCAGAGCATTGAGTAGTGAGTGAGCCAGCCACTGATTACATGTAAATTTTTTTGGACAGAGTTTTCTCATTTGACCTTTCAGAGAAGTTCTAGCTTGGGATTGTAGGGCTTTATTCTCTGGAAAGTAAGATGGAGCCTGACCCTGCGGTCACTGCTCACTGCGTGGTCTGCCCGTATCCACTCATCCCTCCACATCCTGACTTGTGTCCAGTGCACATGGATAGTCCTAATTCCTCTTTCACATTTTTTTCTGATTCCTCCAGACTAACTCCTTCACCTGTGAATTTTTTAGAATCCATATAGTCTCAACTACCTAGTCTGGTTCTATGATGGTATTCAACACTGAGATGATAAAAATTAATTTCAATTGGTGTAATTTAAAATACATTTATAAATAATAAAACACATTTAATTGAATATAATTAATAAATGAATGGACTGTTTTTCTTTTTTTAATTAAATTTTTTATTAAGTCAAATACACATAGATCATGAATGCATTTCTGCATATGTGGGGTTTTGGGAAAGGAGTTTGGAGAACACTCAGGAATCTAAAAATTCCTCTGCCATTGGATCCTGCAATTCCTCTACTAAGAGTATATCCAAAAACCCAAAAATCACTTTGCAAAAAAGATATTTACACCAGATTATTCATTTGCAGCTCAATTCATAATAGCCAAGTCATGGCAGAAGACCAAGTGCCCATCGATCCATGAATATGGATTAATAAGTTGTGGTATATGTATACCATGGAATGGACTACTTTCATCATGACATATTATAGAAAATACACTGTAAAAGTTAGGGCACAGTTTCAAGGACGATTAGAATCCCTGAAAAAGAAAGGTCTATAATCAGGATGAAAGGTGGGGAGATAATTTTTTTTTCTTAAAAGAAACTAATTGAAGAAAATAAGATAAAAGTCTTTTATACAAGATGCCTTTTGAGATCCATGAGCTTATTGGTTTTTGCTAAACAGCTGCAAATGTCAGCTCCACTGTGATGGTTTGGTTGTTGCAGTCCGTCCCTGTCTAGAGGAAGGGGAGAGAGAGACCTGAGGGGGAGATTCTAATTTAAATATGTTCACCGCAAATGTTTGAGCTGCTACCTTTTCCCCTCAGCATCTGATAAAATAAAAATGTATTCATATACATTAATCTGATTAAAATAATCAGGCAGCTATTTTGATTAATTGGACATGCAGCCCGCAAAGGAAAGAGGAGAGAACATGTAACTCCATTGCTAATTTGGACTTCTGAGTTGACACTGGGGCTGATGAATACCCTGGAAAGAGGAGCTGCTTCTGGGAAAGGACCCTGGACAAGGCCAGAGCTCATTTTGGGGGTATTGACTTTAAGTTGTCTGCATGTGGGCTAAATTATTTAGCTTCTATGTTCATCAGTTTGACCTCTGCAAAGTGGGCTTAATTGCAGTTTCTAACTCAGGGGGTTGCTGCGAGCATGTTCTGGGTCATTACACCTAACACAGCCCTCGGCACACAGCTCAGTGAATGTTAGCCACAATGGTGTCAATGAGGATGACGATGTCAAAGGCCTAACCAGGTAGTTGGTCTCCTAGCTTCTCTGATCAATATCTTTTTATATCCTTTCTTTATGAGAAGTCAGAAACAACAATCTGAAAAATTCACCCAGGAATAAGTATTTCCCTAATAGAAATAAATCACCTGCTGAGATAAGAGGGAAGAAAAGTGTCAATATTCAAATAGGTGAAATAAGGAGGGGAAGAAGAGACATGAATGAGACAAGACAAGAGACAAGAAAAGAAAAGAATGAAGGAAATGAGAAAAGCAAACAGCAAAATAAATAAATAGAAATAAAAAAAAGTAAAGCCAAATGAAGATGAGAAGAAAATAACAGCTAATTCCATAGTAATGATTCACTTTACGATTCTGGCTAACTTTTGAGCCTCACTGCATTTCTTCCAGTAGTCAGGAACTGTGTTACCTGCCTGCTCATTTTACCCCATTAATCCTTACTCAGCTCCATGGAGTGTAGGTACTAGTCTTATCCCCATGAACAGATGAGCAAACTAGGGCTTGGGAGGTTAAGGGATCCTCCAAGGTCATGCACTGGGACCAGGATTGACAGCAGGCAGCCCTCTCTGTTGTGGAAGAAGCTTCTTATATTCACTCTTGACCTACTAGTGGATTTGTTCTGGATCACAATAGATTTTTTTTGCCTTCCTTTTTTAAAATGCATGATTAAGGAGAAAGTGCATGAAAATGTCTGTCCTATAAATAAAATATTTGGGAGCTTAGGGCTTATGTAGTGCCTTTTTCTTTTTCATGGTAGGGTTGAATAAAACATTAATGACAGACCACATAGTCAACAGAGACATCCATCAACAAATGCTGAGAAGCAGGCATGACTAATCTGCAGACTGAATGTTACAAGAAAATATCTTCTATTATTAAGTATCATCAGTGCTATGAGTGTCCTAGAGTTTTCAGAAATTGCCAGAATGTAGGGTTTTGAATCTGGGGGCCTGGTTACCTAATAGAATCAATATACAGCACAAACTATAGAGGGAATGTGCGCTGAATCCAGGAACTAAAAATCATAGGCCCCCTGGGCAAAGTCAGCTGGGTGTGCGACTCCGCACTGACGCTAGCAGGGGAGGTTGGAGCCAAATGGAACTAATTAATGGACGCTTGGATGTGGACTTGAGGTTTGTTTACGAAGTCCATCCACTGGTGAGGAGTCAAGTTTCCATATCCTTCTTATTTGTAATTTAATTTACTAATTGTTTTTTTTTTAAAGGTTGTGGTAACTTTGGCCTAAACTGCAGAAACCCAAATTTTATGAGCATGTTGAATGCAGCTAAGGAAATATAAAGTTGTTCTACATTTACATGCTAAATGTGCACCTGTTTTGAATTTGTAGCTTTGATAGATGTTACTTTATGGAATGAGTGCAGAGAGTCTGTGTTGGACCCGCGGCAGATCATGGAAGGCAGCAGGCATGAGGACGGTGAAGTCTGTCTTTTTTTTTTTTTTTTTTTAATTTTATTGAATGGTAACTATGTACATTAATGCAATACTGGGGTACAGTGTGGGGTTTTCGCATGCAATCCGAAATACTTCCATCAAACTGATCAACACAGCCTTCATGTCATTTTCTCAGTTATAGTTTTAAAACGTTCTGATTCTACTTTTAGAGAGTTTCACTTGTACCCCTGTAAGATAGACCTCAAAAATGGTCCCTCCAATCCCCCTCCCTCCACCCATTCCCCCCTCCCTTCTCCCTCCCTGTTTCACTCTTTTGATCAGGAGTCTCCTGAAGACAGAGGCTGTTTCTCCCCCATCAGATTGGGAAATCCATGAGGATGGGGTTTTTCTCCCATCAGACTCAGAGCCTCCTGTAGTTAGGGCTTTGTCTCTACCACAGGGAGAGGAGCAGGCCCCCTGCCTCCTGCTCCAGAGGTGTCCTTGATCAACACCTGACCTCTCTGAAACATCCTTGCTTTCTCTTCTTACCACCCAGCCTGGAGCTAGCTCACCTGCTAAGCTTCTATTGCATTGCCACTCTGGACTTTTCCAGGAGTCACTAAGACACTGTCTCCTTGTCTGTGCAGCCAAGATGTCAGTTTGGCTGGGCCCCAGGGGTGGCAAGGTTGGAGGAGAGAATGTCATGTACTCTAATTTAGGTTTTGATTCTAGCTCAGGGCCTTCCACAGTGTCTGAGGCTGGGTCCAGCCTTCAAGGACATAGGCAGCTGGGTCTGCCCAGACTGAATCTGAAGAAAGTTCTTCCCCTCAGCTCATCAAATGATAGTAAAAAAAGAACAGCAGGAACCTAGGAAGGGGGATATACGACAAGGAGAAAGGGCCTCATTTTTGGAACAAACACAGACACACCACATCATCATCAAAAGCATCATATCATTTAACTTTTCAAATACCAAGATAAGTATGTTAGACTTATAGCTTGAACAACGGGAATTTCTTTTCTTATCATTCAAGAGGCTGTAAGTCTGGGTCAAGGAGTCAGCAGGGTTGGCTTCTTCTGAGGCCTCCCCTTGGCTTGAAGACCATATATCTTCACATGGGAAGCCCTCTGTGTCCACACTTTCTCTTCTTAGGAGAGCCTCAGGTGCGTTCCATTAAGGCCCACCTACATGACCTCATTTTACCTTAATTATGTCTTTAAAGATTCTATCTCCAAATATGGTCACGTTTCTGAGGCCCTTAGGGTTAGGACTTTAACATATTCATGGATTTTGGCCTATTTAACCCACAAAAATAAATAAAATACATATTGTCTTCATTTTACAGCTGAAAGATTGAGGCAAGGAGAGAAGTGGCTTGTCAAGGTGCCATGGCTGGAAGTAGAAAAGCGGAAATGAATCAGTGCAGTAGCCTGTACATCTCACACTGGGTCCAGCTGTGGCTTTGTGCTCTAGAAGGAGTAATCCTGGTTGATTCTTGAGCAGGAGCCTCTCCTCTCTGTCCTTGTCACTTCATAGTGGAGACGACTGCTCTTTGTTGGATGCCAATGGAGGTCTTTCAGATGGGTGTCCTGGCTTCCCCCATAATACCCATCAGAGGCTCCTTAATGATGGGACTTACTCTTCTCTAAGACAAGATGCTCCCTAGGATAAAGCCCCATTTCCCATTCTAGGCCCTCTCCTAGAAGAGAGATAAATTGCAGAAAGTTGTCTGGCTATGCCAGGAAGACCTTTGCTTAGCACACCTATAGAGTCTTATGCTTTTCCCTCTCTTTGGCCTTGCTGCCCACTCCTTGGGAGGTCTGGTCATCTTGTCTTAAGGTCATAAAATACCCAAACGTCAGGTATGAATGTGCCTGCAAAGGTCATCCTATTTGTTATATCTCTTGGAATCTCTGCATGATCTCAGACCCAGAGGAAGGGCTGGGGGCCAATGGGGAAAACAGTCAACAGCCTGACGTCTGAGTGCTCCTCTTGCTGTATCACCTTCTCTTTCTTGGTAGATTTTGAGTAACCCTCTAGAAGACTGTAAGGTCTTAAGAACATTGCCCTACAGCATCCTATTTTCTCAGCTACCATACTCCCCAAACTTCCTCCAGGTTAAGGCCTCCTGCCCCCTGTGGCACCTCCTTGAAGGAAGTGGGGCTGGTGGGAAATTGCTGCCATTCCTCTCTGAGTGGACAATCTGAGTCCACTGCTGCTTCACTTTCCATTCCATGTAGCCCCCCTATCTCTCAGAACATTATTGGCCTTCCCACCCTGGGTAATTTGGCAGGTATTTCTGCAGTCTCCATATTCCTATAAATTTGCTCCTCTTTGGAACTTCATATCCCTAAGGATCCTGAGGCTGTCGTGTGTCAGATCTAGGTCAAATTCTAGATGGGTCAGGACAACCCAGGTCTTAGTTGTAGATGATATCTCCCTAGCCTCTCCAACAAATGAATATCTTATGTTGTATCCCCTCAGAAGTAAACCAAACCAAGCATTTGAGGGTCAGTAGTTTACCTGGGGGTGAGCTCAGAAAGCATCAATAGAATAATAGAGAGGTGAGGACAGGGAAGGGCAGGTGGCCAACATGTCTTCCTTATCCCACTGAGCATGTTTATGAGCAAATTTCTGACTTGAATAACTGGGAATCAGTCCCAATGGGAACTTTCAAGAGTGGATTAGTTCTCTATTTCTGCTGTAACAAATTGTTACAAATTTAGTGACTTAAAATAACAAATGTATTATCTTACAGTTCAATAGTTCAGAAGTCCCAAATGGATCTTATTAGAATAAAATTAAGGTATATTGGCAGGGCTGTATTCCTTTTTGCTCTGGGACAGAATCTGTTTCCTTGCCCTTTTCAGTTTTCAAAGGCTGCCCCCATTCCTTGACTTACAGCCTTATCCCTCAAAGCCAGCAACAGTAGGTCAAGTTCATCTCCCAGTGCATCACTCTGGCCTTCCTTCTTTCTTCCCTCTTCCACATTTAAGGGCTCTTTTGATTATATTGAACTCAGGATAATGTGACAAAATCTCTATTTTAAAGTCAGCTTATTAATATCCTTAATTATATGTATAATATAATTCTCCATTGCCATGTAACCTAACATATCCACATGTTCTGGAGATTAGCAGGTGGACATCCATCAGGAGCTACCATTCTGTCTATCACAGGACATCATGTATATTTTACTTCAGAGCTTCCCCACTCAAAAAGTGAGAAAGCTGGGGCATTTATTTGCCATCCAAGATTGGTTTGGTGTTATGGGTGAAAAACCCCTCTGCTTTGTCTTCCTTAGCTCACTGAGCTCCTGTGGCCTTTAGGCAGAGTCACGGGTATTTGGGGAAGGAAGCCCTCAGCACACATGGGAACAGTTGGTACTGAGGGGTGTGGGCAGAACACTACAGAGCCTGCTTGTCTTAGTCCATTTGTGCTGCATAATGGAATACCTGAGCCTAGGTAATTTCTGAAACAGTAATTTATTTCTTACAGTTCTAGAGGTGGGGAAGTCCAAGGTCAAGAAGCTTGCATCTGGTGAGGGCCTTCTTGCTGCATTATTTCAAGATGGAAGGCCAGATAGAGATGGGAGGGGAAGGGGGCTGAACCCATTCTTTTATCAGGAGGTCACTCCCACCATTCAATGGCATTAATTCATTCAAGAGGTCAGAGCCCTCATGGCCTACTCACTTCTTAAAGGTCTCACCTCTTAACACTGTTGCATTGAGTATGAAGTTTTCAACATATAAACTTTGGGGGATATATCCAAATCACAGCAGAGCTATGATTAATTCATCTATTCATCAAAAAGTTGAATGTCTGGCTAATTCAGGTTTTGTGCCAGGACCTAGTGAGAAAATGATGAAAAAGACACCAGTCTTTGCTCTGGAGGGTTTTACAGAATAGTGGAGGAAACAGACCCATATGAGAGAATTATAATGCAATGTGGTAAGTATAGTGACAGAAACTTGTGCTGGGAATGGGATGGACACAGTATGGAATGGGGATGAGGGATATATCAGGAAAGGCATCTGCGGGGTAAAACCTGAGTTAACATTGAAGGACATTAGGAGTTGGCCAGACAACAAAGGCAGGTTGTTGTTCCAAGGCAAGAGGATGGCATGAGGAAAGACACACAGGCAAGAAATGGTGCATAGTATTTAAGGTGCATAGTATGTAAGGAGCATAGAGTGGAGTAGGGTCAGGGAAGGGTAGAGAGTCCTCTGGAGAGCTAGGCAGGGGTATGGTTGGGGGACACTAACAATCAGGGAAGAGCTTACAACCCCATTTTGTAGTACATGGGAGGATACTGAAGGTTTTGAGCCAGGAAGGAATGTGGCCAGGTCAGCACAGTTGTTAGGGCCCTTGACTATAGTATGGAAATGGATGTGAAGTAGTGAGGCTAGAAGTGGGGAAGATTGGTCAGGAGCTATTGCAGTGGTCCAGGGGGAGACGAAGAGCCTCCAAATTAGAATTCTTCTTGCAAAGGTGGAGAGATATCTATCCACATTCAACTCTAGCCCTATTGTAGATAAAATAGCATTATATTACTTATGATAAGGTATGACACTGAGTGACAGAAAATCCAAATGTGGGCAATAGAAGTTTACATTTCCTCTTACTTACAAACCTCTCCATCTAGCTTGGTGGTCGAGGCTCCTTGGACTTTGTCACTCTACATGCCTTTTATCCCCAAACTCACCTTATGGCCCAAGATGAAGGAGACAGAGGAAGGCCACAAACTTTCCTTTAAGGACACATTCCAGACGTTGCCCGTACCTCTACCACTTACACTTCATTGGCCAGAACTTAGTTACATGGCCACACCTAGTTCCAAGGGAGGCTGAGAAGTATTGTCTTCTTTCTGGAAGCCACATGCCTAGTCACAATCCTATTGCTGCAAAAGAAGTATACACTGGGAGCCGGGAGCAATTGGTCCTCATAAGGTAATGGTGACTTGGGCATTGTGGCTACACTGATATGGTCTCCCCTCTTTTTGTTGCTTTGGGCACCTCCTCTGAGCTTTGGTGCCCTCATCTGTAAACAGAGATGTAGGATTATTGTGAATAATCAGTGAGACAAGGGAGAACAATAGTGCTTTGTAGACTACAAAGTTCTATCACTTGTGAGGCATCATTCTTGTGATCGTGTTCACTGTGGGCCTACCCACAGCCAGGATGCTTTAGAGGGACTAAGAGATAAATCTAGAATGCCCATAGGACAGTATAATGCTTGAGATGGAGGAGGGAAGTGGGTAGTAGCAGTAGGGCTTCTCCTGGACAGAGGAGGCTCTGGGAAGGGAATCTGGGAATCAAGTACTAAGGAGACCTGCGGTGTTTCCTTGAGTGGAGTCCAAGTGCTTCTGTATGAGGCATCTTTAGCCAAAGCCACCAAGCCTGTACGAGAGCATAGAAGGGCTCCAATAGCTTCCTTTGTAATCCATGCACTCCTGACAGCCACCCGGCAGGCATTCCCCCTCGTTCTGAGCCCACCTGAGCTTCTGCCTCTGGTCTAAGCCAGGGTTAAGAATGGAATACAGGAACACCATTCCCAGATTTATTACTTATGCCCTGTTTTTTTCTTCACTGGCAACTAAAATCATTTCTTCTCTTTTAGCAAATTTGCCCTCAATTCTTTACAATAATTACTGCCCTATCAGTAAACGGAAAGGTTTTGATTTCACAAGGGTCTGTGCAAATTGCAAGTTTTGCATTGCTCAACCTTAATCAATACTGTAACAGAATTAAGAGGTCCCAGCAAGACTTGTGATCTTACCTAAGCTAATAAAAAATGAGCCTGCATAACTACAAACGGGACCTCAGCTAATGCATTTGTAGATAACTGATTACTACATTTCTCTGTCTTGTATCAATTTTCTCATTCATTCAGGTAGTGACTAATAGAGTGTGGTGCTTTTTGGAGGGTACAATCTATCATCACTACTACAGTTAAAGGTTTTGTGTCATCTCATTCATATCACCCAAATTACACTAAATTTCAACCCCCAACCTGGTAATCTCCATCTGCTCTCCTGTTATCCTTGGTAATTACCACCTTCTAATATGCTGTTTACTTTATTGGTTTCTTTCATGTATTCTGTCTTCCCAGACTAGAATATAGGTATATTAAAACAGAGGGTTTTTTTTTTTTAGGGGAGTGGTTGGGGGGGAACTGGTCAATTTTATTCACTGCTATATTCCTTCAAGGACCTAGAACTGTGCCTGGTGGTATGGTAGAATCTGAATAAATTATTTGCTCTAGGAAGGAATGAAACAACTTGGTACAATTGTTGGATATACTGTGTGTATAATTTCTAATGTCACTTTTCGGCTCTAAAATGCCGTGTTTCCAGATGCTTGGTATATAGTGTATGCTTCCGGAACGCCTGGCTGGTTGATTAAATAAATGGTTGAATCAAATGTTACATTACAATGATGGAAAATAATATTGTTGTTCCATTCAACAGCCTACCCTCTCCCCTAGCTATTCCATAGACCCAGCTGGCCAGAGGGAAGGAGGCATGGAGAGCAAGCATACATTCTCTTCCCTTATCTCTCCGGTGCTCAGCCAATTTTTAAAATAGCCTTTAATGACCATCACATAAAGATGTCATGCGTCAGCACTGTCCCCAAGCAGCTGAGAGATGGTAAAGCCTCCTCATCTTTCTGTGCTGACCCCTCCTAGGGGCCGTGGAGGGACTTCCTGGGCCAGCTCACCTACTTCATTTGTCACCCAGCTCCCTGGGTAGGGTATTCTGCTAAGTGCACCCTCTCCCTTGTAGGCCTCCCCTATGGTAATGCTCTTGCTACACGAGCCAGACAATTAGAGGTAATTGGGATAATCGGCATTTATTATGGCAATTTGCATTTCTACAGCAGGCAGTGCAGAACTTAGTACCCAGCTTGGGAACGTACTTTTGGGATCCGGGCTGAATCCAGCTCGCCATTCTGATGCACGTTTCAGAGGCCACAGGATTTGCCCTTTCCATGCTCACAGCGGTCCTTGGCATATCATTGGGTATGAGTCTCATCAGAGGGGAGGATGCAAATCAGGGCCTGGGAATTAGAGAAGCGTCTCTCCCATCATCAGTGGCCTGGGGAAGAGTCTTCTGCCTGGAAGTAGCCTGGTCTGTGGCCAGACCCCTGGTGACTGATTTTTCACTACATTGACCAGATGTTTGACTTAATTGGCAGAATTGTTTCACAGTCTCAGCTGAGTTACTCAAAGCTTAGGCTTGCTGTTCATGCAGAGACGCCACACAGGAGCTTACACGGGGGCTTCTGAACTCACAGCTGCTCCTGTATGTAGCCACCTCCTGTGGCATGAACACTCCCCTTGTGCCAGCTGCATAGGCACCTTTTGTCTTTCTCATGAATGAGAGCAGCATTGCACAGGGCTTAGAACTATTGGCTCTCTCTGGCAGCCTCCTAGATTTGACTCTCTTCCGGGTGACCATGAGTAAGTGACTTTACCTATTTGTACCTAACTTGTTATAATGGGTATGTGAGGCCCCTAGCAGAATACCAGAGATAAAGGTTAGATGTCCTCATGGAAAGGTTCTCCAGCCACACCAAGCCTTCCTGTGTGTCTTTACCAGCCCATCCACAAGACACATAAGTGCCAAGTATCCCCAAAGAACACAGGTAAGAGTACTGTGGAAGTTTGGAAAAGGGAGCAGTTGGCCTAGTTTTGGCGAACATGTAGGTTTTTCAAGGGGGAAAATGGCATTTGTTCTGGGCCCTAAGAGACTGATAGGATTAAGACCTGAAGAGGCAAAGACGAGACAGAGGCCAGTAGCAGATGGGAAAGGGTGAAGGGTGCATGGAGCGATGTCCATAGCAAAGGCACAGGTCTCCATCTGTACTTGACATCTCTCTATTTACTGTAAAAAGACAGTGCTTACAATTTAACTGTAATTCACTAGGGAGTTATATGTCACACAACCTCCCCAAGCCTCTTACTCAATTTTGTCACCTTTGGGCAAGGAGACCAGAGGGATATGTCATCACCTACAATGGTGCTTCCTCTGGTCTGATTTACTCTGGTGACAGTCCCATCATAGGCTTTGTTCACTTTGTTGAAAATGTAGCTGCCAAGGTAGAGAGGCAATTTCCTTGGATTATTGGGAGAAATGAGGAGAGTTATATAGTGGGACCCACACGTTGCTAGACCCTTCAGGGCCCCTTGACCAGCCTGCCAAGTAGAGGGACCTAGTCTTCCTTTTTAGGGAAGGCAGAGATCTTTAGCCCACAAGCAAGAAAATTTTTCTGGGTTGCTATTGGTTCCATGGGTTCTTACAAAACGTGTGAAAAACGTGTGAAATTAACTAAAACCTTTGATATAGCGTCTTTTTATCCAGTGTATTAGTTAGGAGAAAGGTGAAGTTGCTGTAACAAAGAGTCCTGAAAGGGAGTGTCTTAAATAGATGGAAGTGTCTTTTACTCTCACAGAGCAGTCTCGTTCGTTCCAGCTGGTGGGGCAGCTGTGTTCATCAATCATTCAGACCCACATTCCTTCTGTGTTGTCACTCAACCCCCTTGGGTACTGTGCTCATCTGTGTTGTTGGAGCCGGTTGCTGGCACATTTGAAATCTAGCTCATGGGAATTGGGAAGAGAAGCCATTCAGAAGAGCTTTTCTGTAAATCAAGGAATGCAGAAGTTGTACTCATCACCACCGTACACTTTCGTTTGGAGAATACCATGTCACATTGTCACGCTAGTAGAGGCTGGGAAATAGGGTCTCTGGCTGGTACTACTGTGCCCAGGGAAACCCTGGGATGGATAGGCTCTGTCAGTGTAAGAAAGAAGGGTGATTAGTGACTGATCTATCTCACTCCCGAGACAGCAGAGAAAGCTGAGATTTGCTTCATGTTGCTCTAGACCATCACAATGTGCAGACCTGCAGCGGCAGCTCTGGACTGTTTCATGTGACTGTTCTCTGAGAACTTTTGACTATTTGCTGTCCCTATTTGCTGTTTCCTGTTCCATTTTTCATGAGCATGTCCACTGCCTCATTCTCCCCACCCCCTAATACCTAAGGGTCATCACTACCTGCATGTAGGCAGAACACCATTTGGAGAGGAAACCTCCATTCTGGCAAATTGCCCATTCCCCAATCTAAGCTGGTATAATTTCTACATTCATATTTACAAAGCAGTTATCTGTGGTTTCATCTGTTCTTCACAGTCATTCTAGAATAAAGCCTGGGCAGGTTTTTTTCCGCGTGTTATAAAAGAAAAAAAAAATGCTCAGTGAAGTTAAGTGATGTGTTAGTTAGAATAAGCTAGATTATGATTTAGTAACAAGCAGCCTCCAGTCTAAATACCTCAATGCAATAAATGTTTATTTCTCACCTTCATGAAATCTACTGTGAGCCTGAGTAACTCTTCTAGGCAACTGTCCTCTATGTGGTCCTCAAAGATTCAGGTTAAAAATGGCTCCATCTTATAGCTACAGATCCTGCACCATGCAGCCCCCTTGGCCTGCAAGGAACCATGCAGCCCTTGTGACAGGGCAAGTGAGAGAACAGTCACAACTGGCAATGACATGTGTTGCTTCTGCTCACATTTCATTTCAGAGTCAGCAAGAGGACTGAGAAGTGTGGTCCAGCAGGGGAGGGGAGCTGGATATTGATGAGCACCAGTCATATCTACGACACGTGTTTTACACAAGACCCCATGACACATCAGGGCACCTGAACCTTTCTATGAGCCTTCTCACTCCTGGTATAACCCTAGGCTGACAATAAGGCAAGATTCACCAATTTTTCCCTAGGAATAACAACAAACATTTATGTATGTGATGGATAATATACTTTGGGAGTGGGGGGGGGGGAGAAAAAGACTAATCCCATACCAAGAACTTCCTTATGGGATGCTGGACTTTTTCCAGAGTAAGCAGCTTACTTATATATCAAGTCCCTAAATCCACATAATTAGGATCCCTTTTTTGGATTAGGACTCTGAGGAAAAACCCTTAAAATACACACACATCCTTCTTGGCTTGAAGACAGACATGTACAACCATCCATTCCTACCTCCATATGGTGAGGATGGTCTTTGTGAGCAGAGACTGGGAACTAGCACAGGTATGTTTTGATAGGGGATGAGGAGGCGGGGGTGGGGGGGAATGTTGGGAGGGACTCAAGGGAGGTAGGTAGTTTGCATGGCTGTAGGGGATTGGATGAGTCTAAAGCTGAAAAGCTGCATGATTGGCCTATTTCTGATTAGACAAAAGCATATGTGGAGATTCTGGGAATGCCATTTTTCTTAGGCATCAACATTTCTAAAGGACTTGCAAGTGATATGATTCAGGCTACCTCTGAGGCTGGCTCCTGGGCTCTTGCCCTGTGGGGCCCAGCCACTCCTTTGCATCCCTCTTTTTTCTGTCTCTCATTGGAAGGAGTCTGGGCCATGGACAGCCTTTAGTAACTGTGTAACTATACAGAGCCTCAATGTTTTCTTTATTTGTAAAATGGAGATTAAAATATGAAATATTCCCTGTAGAGCTCTTGGAGACTCAAACAAGTCAAAAAAGACCACCAGCTTTGTTAACTATCAGTGGCTGTCCAAGTATGAGGAGTTATGTGGTGTCACCATCACCATCATTGTTATGTCGTGGCCTTGGTCATCTGTGAGAGCACATGATCAAGATACAAAGATGTCAGCAATCATAATTACCCCGCTGCACAGTCAGGCTCGTGCTGGCACAGGAAACGAATCTGTTGGACACACCTGGGTCTAGTTTCTCTCAGCCTCTCCTAGATCCACTTCCCTGGAGTTCATTGTCTTTCTCCTCTGGTTTTATAAGCTGTTTGCTGCCTGCTACTTTTAATCTGAAATGAATTCACCCTTCTGGGTATCTGTATTTGTTTTTTATTGTTGCATAACAAATTATCCCAAACTTAGTGGCTTAAAACAACACAGATTTATTGCCTCAGAGTTTCTGTGGATCCTCTGCTCAGCATTTCATACGGCTGAAGTTAATGAATTCTTATCTGTAGGCTTGGCTAGGAAATATTCACTTCTAATTTTTCCCAAATTTTTGGAAAAATTCAGTCCCTGGCGGTTATTGGCCTGAGGCCTCCTCTCTCTCGCTGGTTGTCAACCTGGGGGCCCCTCCTGCCTCTTAGAGGCTGCTGACCCCTCCTGCCACCTGACTACAACATGATCCTCTGTCTTTCAAAACCAGCAGGAGAAACATCAGTCACACTTTGAATCTCTGTGACTTCAAGAAGGGCTCACCTAATTAGGTCAAGCCCACCCAGGAAAATCTCCCTTTTGATTAACTCTAAGTCAGTTGATGAGGAACCTTCATGTATCACATCTGCAAAATCCCTCCTGCCGTATAATGTAGCCTAATCAGAGTAGTGCTACTCCCTTAGACCTTGAATCCACAAGACCCACCCCCGCCCCCTGCTGATTATCTGTGAATCTTGTGTTCTCGTGCGGGAACCTTGACCATGAAATAATGACGATAGTGATGATGCTAATGATGATATTACTTGGTAATGCCTAACATTTGCAGGGATCTTTATGGTTTACAAAGCTGGTATAATTATTGGCTCGTTTGATTCTCCAGTGACCCTAGAGGGAATATTTACTATTTTTATCCCCATTTTACACTGTTTCCAGTAGCCAGGACCCCATAGGGAGTTAACCCCCCTGCACGTCTAGGTCATGCTATTGGCCTCTTGGGGAGCTGCTCCAGAAGCCAGATCCCATGCCTTGGAGTGGGGGGAGTACTTATTCCAGACCCTAGATGGAACCCACTTGTCGGCATGGAAAACATGCTCTGCTGAAATGATAGGTTCTGCTGAGGTGACCAGCGAGGTGCGCAAGTGGGTGATGGTCTGGGAGGCAGGTGAGGCCAAGAGATGGGGATGTGTTTGGTGGAGTGATGTAAAGTAATCTCACAGAGATGCACAGGCAACCACACGTGGAGGAGGGATGGAACGCTACCGTGGGAGGCCATGTGAGAGAAAAGAAATGGTTCAAAGGCAGAAGCAAGGGGAATAAAGAGGCAGGGGGAGAATTGAGAGGTATTAATTTATGTCAGTTATTTACTTTATAAATACTTTTTTTTATTATAAGGCAATAGATTTAAATTTTAAAAATGGGAACAGTACAAAAGTGTGTATAATGAAAAGAAGTCTTTTTTTATGTCCTAGATTTCCAGCTCCAGTTCTAAGAAAAACCTTTCAAAAGATTTCTGGTTTATACAATCAAAGATAAATAGAATGTAGAAGATAGGGGAGTGTGTGTGTGTGTCTCTTTTATATTTTCTTTTTGAGATGGGGTCTCACTCTTTTGCCCTGGGCAGAGTGCTTTGACATAAGTCTAGCTCACAGCAACCTCAAACTCCTGGACTCAGACAATCTTCCTACTTTAGCCTCAGAGTAGCTGGGACTACAGGTGTGCACCACCATACCCAGATAATTTTTCCTACTTTTAGTAGAGACAGGATCTTGCTCTTGCTCAGGCTGGTCTGGAACTCCTGACCCCAACCATCCTCCTGCCTCAGCCTCCCAGAGTGCAAGGGGAGGTTACAGGCATGAGCCATCCATCATGCCCAGCCTGTGTGTGGTGTGTGTGTGTGTGTGTGTGTATGTCCTTTTTGGTGATACAAATAGAATCCACTATATGTTAGGTTTTTCAACTCAGAATTTCACATATGGGTACACTATAGGTGATTATTAAAGTTACATATAGTCTTTGGCTATTGTAAACACTGTTATAATTAAATCTTTGTAGCTATATCACTATGTGTAGGTGCAAGTATCTACGTAGAATAAAATCCTAGACATAAAATTGCTGGATCAAAGGATGGCATTTAAATTTCTATAGATATTGCCAAATTGTCTTCCAATAAGCATGTCCTAATTTGCACCTCCCTCCCCCACAGCGCCAACAGCCTTTGGTTTTACTTGTTTTCCTGCGGTCTCACCGGCGCTGGCTATTATCAAACATCTTCCATCTCCACTAAACTCTTGGGGGAAGATGATATTGAACTGCTTTCATTTGCATTTCCTTATTTTTGAGTAAGGCAGAGTATATCAAACATCAAAGGATCTGGCAGTCTGTTCTCTTGGTCTGCAGCATCCCAGTTTGGCAAAAGATCCTATTTCAGGGAACCTACTCCACACAATGAGATAGTCAAACACAAAAATCCCAGGGGGATTCGAGTGTCCATTCAAAGCAGAGAGCAAAGGAGAGGCTGGTTGCTGTTTTAAATTTGAAGAAATGACAAGCAGTGGCTGGACGTTTACAGGACCATTTTGCTCAAAGTTTTGGCATATCCCAAAGAACTTTGAAATTAGTTTACTGCTGGGGATGGTCAGTATCTATGACTTACTGATCCTGGGCATAGACATGTCCCCAGCAGATGAAAAACCCTATGAGTGATGTGGGTAAAATTCCAAATATTCCTGCACATCACCCAGTCCTACTATACTTCCCTCTAGGAAAATGCCTTTGAGAGAAAAAAAAAAGAGTGGAACTCAGAGGGAAGAAGCATCTGGATATTAAAGTCAACTCAAAGAGACCTGTGTGTGCCCAGAGTGGGTGAGGGCTTGGGGGGTGTGGGTAGGAGAAATGAAGATGAGGTTGACCTATTTGAGGAGTCATGGGGGGGATGGCATTGCTAAGGGTGGTGGCAGTGGGCATGATGGGATGATGTTATAAGGATGCTTAGGTCTTAGATCCTCATAGCTGGAGAGAGTTGAGAGGTCATCCCCGGCCCTGCCTCGTACCACAAGCCCTACACTGGCTGTTGTAACCTCCTGTTAGTGCTGAGAATGAGAATATTAATGCCAGCTGAGTCCCGGCAGTGCTGCTGCCACATCTCCACTCTCCAACACTCCTCTTCCCTTTTCTTTCCAGCCTACTGACATCAACAATGACATTTCCAGAGCAACAGTTCCTTGTAGAACACACAACAGGGAGGCACTTCTGGTTGTTCCCTGGAGAGAGCTGAAATTTCCACCTAAGGTGGTGATCACCACCTTTCTCTGGCCTGGAGCTGAGGTCATTGAACGTTCTCAATGAGGAAGAATCCCCCGCTCTGTCATGCAGTTGGCCATGGGTTTCATCTCCCGCACTTGACAAGGGGTCACTCTTATTTTGCATAAATCACCCGAGGCTACAACCCAATCTCTTGCTCTGGGGCATTGGTGTGAAACGTTAGGATTTCTCTTCCTAAAGTTTCCTGTATTTATTCTCTCTCTCTCCCCCTCCTCCTCCCTTTCTCTCTCACTCTTTCCCTCTGTGTCTATGTTTGTATTTTCCTATCCATGTGCTAAGGGAGTACTGGGGGAGAAGGATAATTTTATGATCTTCAAGCAGTGGGCTTCAGAGGAACCTCCCTTATATTATTTCTCTCCTATTTCTGGTCTCTGTAGCTTGTCTCAGAGTCCTATTGTCCATCACTAAGGTTTTCTCGACTTGATGGAGCAATCAGGAAGGCTGGTCACTCAGTTCTTCTGGCTTCCAGGGTAGAGAGTTCCGGGAGAGTCACACTCACAGCCATAGACTACAATGTGCTCTTCTCTCCTCCACATCAGCATGCTGTGGGGTAAGAACCCAGTTGAGCCCAGGACTCACCAATACAGACGATGATATCCTAACCCTGAATGGTGACATCATTGGCTACTGTGACTTTATTAGCTAATGTGGTTCAGTCTGGATTATTGTTAGTTTGGGATGTTAATAATATCACAGGACCAAATCTATGAGGTGTTCGACTCAAGATATGGATGGCTTGGCTCAGCGCCTGTGGCTCAATCGGCTAAGGCGCCAGCCACGTACACCTAAGGTGGCGGGTTGGAATCCCCAGCCCTGGCCCGCCAAACAACAATGATGGCTGCAACCAAAAAATGACCAGGCGTTGTGGCGGGCGCCTGTGGTCCCAGCTACTTGGAAGGCTGAGGCAGGAGACTCGCTTGAGCTCACGAGTTGGAGGTTGCTATGAGCTGTGATGCCATGGCACTCTACACAGGGAGATAGCTTGAGGCTCTGTCTCAAAAAAAAAAAAAAAAAGATATGGATGGCCTTGGACTTTTGATGTTGGCCAGCTAATGCCATGGACATTACATGGAGTGATCTAGAGAATTTCTGGCATGTGTTGTGACGTTGAACATGAATTATAGTCTATGCTTTGCCCTTCATTCTTGGAAGGGTTCCACTATGGAGGTGAGATTGGACACTTCAGAAGTTTTCCCACAGGCTTCTACTAATGTTGCTGGCCTTTTTCCTTTGTTTCTCTTTGTATAGGAGGAAAGTTAATAGTGACCTGAGATATCTAAAATGTTGTTTGAGTTGAGAGAGGTATGCCTGGAAGTGACAGTATGAAGGATGAACCAGATCCTTCATATTCCACATGTTTCCTGGAAGACTGTCCACCTGAGCCTGTGAGGTTCTTGCTCACTCCACATCTAGAAGTGAGCTGCGATGTGTTTTCTCATTGTCTTTGTGCAGCCAGACTGGTCCACGCCTAGAGACATCCAAACAGGCATCCGCCTGTACTTTGGGCGTTCCTAGAAGGGGCTTCTTGCCTTCCCTAGGCATACAGAGCTACATGTACAACTAGGGAATGGCAGGGATCTAGCATGGTTCTCACAAGGTGAGGCACACACAGGATGCTGCCTGCACACCAGCTCTTCCTCTAATTGTCCAGAGACCAGAGCCAACACAGCACCACTGAATTCTGGTAATGAAATGTCTGCTTTTCCCATCACAGGCCTCATGGCCAGTCCAGGAAGATGCTCATTAGGTGCAAGGGCTGATGATTCACTCTCACAGGGCCAGACATAAGCAGAAGATGCTGCTTCCCCTAAGGCAGCAGTTCTCAACCTGTGGGTCTCGACCCCTTTGTAACAATGAAAATACATTAAGGCATTAGGAAGGTTGAGAACCACTGCCCTGGGGGAAGAGCTTGCCTTGTCTTTCCCCCATTTCTCCACCCCACACCCTTGAACTGGGACAGGTTCATAGATTAGGCGTGTAACCCAGGTGTCAGGAGTTAGACCTAGTGCAGCAAGAGCCACATCTAGAAACCTCCAGTCTCTCTTTATGCACTGGACTGAAGTAGACGGGTAGTGGTCCAAAATCCAAAGTGAGGCTCAACTTCTTGCCAGGAGTTGAACTTTGGGGAAAAGTACCTCCACTGTGAAGAATCTGTTGAAGGTTCTAGTGATTACACAAAACTCAGTATACAGTTTCAATTGTTCACAGACCCATCAACCCCTCCATGGATTAAAGAGTAAAATAAACAAAGCAAACTAAACCTCCTCTGCTGGATTATGTCCCAGATGTCTAGCTCCCTTAGGTGTATATGTCTTTAGTTTGGGGGGAGTAATGATAGTAAAGTTAATAGTAATGTGCATGGAGATGCTTTTATGCTGTCTTTGAGATGAATTACACCTAGAGCCCATGTCTAAATGTTGTCCTTCCATCAAGTTTCTTGGAAAAGTCTCGGAAATTCTTCCCGGACCCTCCTTCCTCCCCTTTTGAGTATTTAAAGAATTTAGTATCCTAATGATGATCAGCACTTTCTCCTTACCTTATATATGTATACACCTATGTCCTCTCTAAAGGAGGTCTACTCCCTGGAGGTGGGGACAAGCCTTATTTGTTTCATCACTAGCTGCCCCTCCGCACCTAAGACAGAGTCTTTTGTATGCAGCGAGTACTCAGTTAATGTTCTCTGGATGAAGAGATGGGTAATAAATGAATGTCCTTACTGGGGTGTTGTCTGCGTATAGCCAGCCTGTCCACAGTGGGATGAAGCAGGACATTGGACAAAGGCTGTGCACTTGGCCTTCCTGTAGGCTCCCAGACAGGTTCATTCCCCATACACACTCACTCAGGGACATGGAGAAAACTGTCCCTGAGAGGAGATGCTCCTCCCTCCCTCCCTTGCAATATGCTCAGGGGCCCTTGACATTTAAGTCCAGTGAAATTTGTTTGTTTTCCTCCCAGTTGAAAATACCAACAAATGTCACCTGCCTTCCCTCCTCTCTCCCAACATGCGATCTGAGAGGCTAGGAGCTGGCAACACTAATGAGCAGCTCAGGTCTCCGTGAATTAGCAGGGAGATGCAGAGATCTGCGTAGAGAAGGGGTGGGTATGCAGGGGGGTCAAGGAAGAGAAAGGTGAGCACAGAGTTAAAGCAAGGAAGGCAAGGATGTGAGCTCCGTGGTGGGAGAAGGAGGAGAGAGAAGACAGTTCTACCAACCCCAACTAAGGGAACAATGACTTGATAGTCCAAAATTTCTCACTGTTCCCAAGGACTTCTCCACAGTGTCCTGAAGGTTTTCTGTGCCGATTCCTTCTGCCTACCATGTATCTTTCTCAGGGATGAAGCTGGAATGCCGCCTAATAATTTCTAAATGAAATTACATAGGTTAGAAATAGGGTTCACTGTGAGTGATAAAAAATAAAACAAACCAAAATAATATAAAATAGCCTAAACAAGGTAGAATTTTATTTGTCTCTCTCACATAACAAATACAAGGAGTAAGGTCCAGATTTGACTGAATAGCATTATACCAGTGTCAATTGTACTAGGGTTTATATAAGATGTTGTCAATGGGGAAAATACAGTGAGAAGTGCACAGGAACTCTATACGCTATTTTTATAACTTCTTGTAAGTCTTAAACTTTTCAAAATACAAAGTTTTGATTAAGAGAAAGCAGGAAGTCCAGAGCTGAATGGTGCTGCCCATGACCACCAGATAGCTCGGTTCTTTCTATTTTCTTGTTTGCATCTTCAACACCATGGCTAGCACGTCATAGCCCAGGATGGCTGCTCAAGTTCTACACACCTATCTAGTCAGTAGAAAGCAGGAGAAAAAAGGTTGCGCCCTTTGTTTAAGGGTACTTGTGGGGTAGCACATACTATACATTTACTTACAACCTATTGGCTAGCAATGAGTCACATGGCTGGGAAATGTTGTCTTTATTTGGGGTAGCTATGTCACCAAATAACACCTAGGGATTATCTTATTTTTGTTCAATTTTTATTTTTTTTAATTGTAAATTGTATATATTCTAGGTTACAAAGTGATGTTGTGATTTATAAATACATTGTGGAACAGTTACATCAAGTTAGTTAACATATTCATCACTTCAAATATTTAAGATGTTTTTGTGGGGAGAACATTTAAAATTTGCTTTTTTAGCAATTTTGAAGTGCACAATATTCTATTATTAACTATTATATTGACCATGTTTCTTGGGGACTCTCACTAGGGAAGAAGGGGAGAATGGACATTAGGGGACAACCAGGGGCTCTGCATGGTCACCCCTTGGAGGAGAACAGGGCGGGTGTCAAAGAAAAGTCAGTGGATTCTTTTATCCATCTGAGTCTCCAGGCTGACCTTCCCAATACCCCTCCAAGCTTCAGCAGGAAGTTGCCCTTGCTTCCTCCTTTTAGCAAAATAGACCCCATCCTCCTTCCTCAGTCTATGTGTCCTCCATCCTCAGTCTATGTGTCCCCCATCTTCAGTCTATGTGTCCTCCTTCCTCAGTCTATGGGCCCTCCATCCTCAGTCTATGGGTCCTCCATCCTCAGTCTATGTGTCCTCCACCCTCAGTCTATGTGTCCTCCATCCTCGGTCTAAGTGTCCTCCATCCTCAGTCTATGTGTCTTCCATCCTCAGTCTACGGGTCCTCTATCCTCAGTCTATGGGCCCTCCACCCTTAGTCTATGGTTCCTCCATCTTCAATCTACGGGCCCTCCATCCTCAGTCTATGTGTCCTCCATCCTCAGTCTATGGGCCCTCCATCCTCAGTCTGTGTGTCCTCCATCCTCAGTCTATGTGTCCTCCATCCTCAGTCTATGTGTCTTCTATCTTCAGTCTATGTGTCCTCCATACTCAGTCTATGTGTCTTCCATCTTCAGTCTATGTGTCTTTCATCCTCAGTCTATGGGTCCTCCATCCTCAGTCTATGTGTCCTCCATCCTCAGTCTATGGGCCCTCCATCCTAGCTGTGTATCCTCCATCCTTAGTCTATGTGTCCTCCATCCTCAGTCTGTGTGTCCTCCATCCTCAGTCTATGGGTCCTCCATCCTCAGCCTGTGTGTCCTCCATCCTCAGCCTATGTGTCCTCCATCCTCAGTCTATGTGTCTTTCATCCTCAGTCTATGGGTCCTCCATCCTCAGCCTATGTGTCCTCCATCCTCAGCCTATGTGTCCTCCATCCTCAGCCTATGTGTCCTCCATCCTCAGTCTATGTGTCTTCTATCTTCAGTCTATGTGTCCTCCATCCTCAGTCTATGGGTCCTCCATCCTCAACCTATGTGTCCTTCATCCTCAGTCAATGTGTCCTCTGTCCTCAGTCTATGTGTCCTCCATCCTCAGTCTATGTGTCTTCTATCTTCAGTTTATGGGTTTTCCATTCTCAGTTTATGGGTCTTCCATCCTCAGTCAATGGATTCTCCATCCTCAGTCTATTGGTCCTCCATCCTCAGTCTCCTTGACTCCACAAGGGAAGTCAGAGGCATTCAGCTTCTTTGGCTCTGCTTTACATCAAAGGGCAGGAAACACTTATGTGTGTGAATTAGGAAAAACAATTAGACTTACCAGAGCCTGGAACTCTCTCCAAATACCACCCCACAAATCAGGGGGTAGAACCTAAAAATTCATTAGTGACTCAATTCTTTGGTTAAGGCTATGCAGAATTCACAGTTAACATAATCAGCCATTCATATTTTAGTTGTCTACAGTATTTGTTTGATTTTTGTCTCTTATTATTACAGCAAGGTAAGGATCCTAAAAGCTGAAGGCTGGAAGAGGATTCAAAAATATCATTGCCCAACCCCTTGCCATTGTACATTAGAAACAATCCAGGGAAGCAGAGCGATGCGGAAGGCCATGGTCACACCCTGGCAGAGGTGGCTCTCTTCTGGTTTTAAGCTTACTCTAGTCTGATTCTCAGAATAATTATTTTTCACCCAACTGAATCTGGGGTAGGTGGAGTCTACAAGGCAGCACTCTCTAGCTGAGCACCCCAAGCCCTGGGGGTTGCAGAAGAAACACAAAACTTAGTGCCTCCAGCATGCCATGCACTGATTCAGCTTCTCCCTGTCATAGTGGGAAGGTGTCAGCTGCCTCCCCAAGTCAGTGAGCCCCTTAAGTCCTGAGTCTAGGTGCTGCATGTGAGTGGGAGAGGAATTCACACTCCTGCCCCTATAGAGACTGTCATGAAGGACACTATCCAGGAGACCCAGCCTCCTGATCTCTCAGCACCTGTACGCTGATGCTAGAAACACTCTAGACTTTAATATATCAAGGCTGGGCGTCCCCACCTTGAAACTTTGGAGCACGCTCCCCATTCTCGCTCAGTTAATTATCAGTTAATATTAGCACTTGATGATAAAGTGGTGACTGTTTGACGAGAGCCTGGAGTACATTTTGTTGGTTGGTTCTAGTGGAGGAGAACATAGGTGAGTTCTAGGGTCTCGAAACTCTGGCATTATCTACTGAGCTCTGTGAGAGCCCAGGGGGATGAGCAAGCCTTACCTCATCTGTAAAATCAGGATAATTATCACACTCACTTCATTGGGGTGGGGGGACAAAATGGGTTAAAGCAGAAAATGTTTTGCATTTAGCATTGAACAGTGTTCACCGTTAGATGAAAATAATGTTCATGTACATATGAAGGAATGAAGAGTGAGAATTACTTGAGCTAAACTCAAGTCTTTTACCTTCTGAGAATTATACAGATAAATAAAGGTTTGAGGACAAGCTTTTTAAAGATTCTAATCTGAGGCCCACAGTTATTTAATTCAGGTGGATGAAGACATCACCAGGTAGTGACAGCCCTGTCTGTGACAATATTAAAAGTTGCCAACTTTAGGCTTGGCACCTGTAGCTCAAGTGGCTAAGATGCCAGCCACATACACCAAGAGGGGGTAGGTTCGAATCCAGCCCGGGTCTGGCAAACAACAATGACAACTACAACCAAAAAATAGCCAGGCATTGTGGCGGGCGCCTGTAGTCCCAGCTACTTGGGAGGCTGAAGCAAGAGAATCTCTTAAGCCCAGGAGTTGGAGGTTGTGTGAGCTGTGATGCCATGGCACTCTACCCAGGAGGACAGTTTGAGGCTCTGTCTCAAAAAAAAGAAAATAAAAGTTGCCAACTTTAGGGAAAGAAGAAAGACTGAGAGTGAGGCGGACTTCTAAGTCTGGGATTAATGTCATAACATCCTGTGATTTTAAAGATAATTTCTACATGCTTACACAGTAGAAAGTGAGGCGAAGACTGGGGCCATCCCTTACTTGAGGTTAAAGAGGTCAGTGGCGTCTTTTGTCTCTCACAGAGGAAGGAGAAATACTGTGTTGGAGAACTAATATCATGAGGAGGAACTATGGGGCCAGGTTAGGAGAAGTAGCCAGTCTGAGGGGAGACACTGCCCTGCCCTCAAGGAGCCTCTGAGGGAGGAAACAGCTCAGGCTTCTCTGGGAGGTCTAGTTGAAAGGAGAGGCAGGACAGATGTTGCTTTTGTCATTTGTGCCCTGCACATCTCTTTCTCCCACTGGAAGAAGATAATTGTTCTTCCTTCTGTGCTGGCTTGCTCTGTCTTGCTTTAATAGATTGCAGTCTCCCAGAGGACAGAAAGGAACTGTTTACTCAGAGTCTGTATAGAGCTCAGAACAGCAGGTGCTCAATAAATATTTATAACCACTAATGATTTAGCACAACAAACGTGCTTAACCTCAGTTACAGAAACCTGGTAAACAGCATGCAACAGCTGTGCGGGCGGGGCCATTGATGGAGAGGAACAGGCTGGGGAAGGAGTTACTAAAAGGATCAGAGTGGGTCGGCAGGGTACCTGCCATTTCTCCCACAGTAGGTGGCCAAAATGTGCCCCCCAATAGGGCTGCATTATGACCTGCAAGGACCTTAGGCAGTTTTGCCTTAGAAGGGTCCTTTTTTCCTTAGGAAAAATTCTGTCATCCCTAATGGCCACCTTTCTTGTTGGCATCCTATACCCAAACACAGCCCAGCTGGAGAAAGATTAGATTATCACGGCTCTGTTTGCATTAATCCCTACCTGTATAACCTACAGATTTCCTGAACTAGTGGTGAGGCCCCTGGGGATGCTGAGTTCTATGAATACGTTTTGCATTGTAGCTTTTTATTTCAATAGCAATCTAAAATTTATTTATTTATTTATTTATTTACCAAAGCTTCTCTTTGAGAATAGCCAGTTGCAACTTAAAAACAGTTTGCAGAATAAGAACTATAATGGTCAAAATAGTTATGAGATTTTACTGTGTGCCCAGCCCTGCTTAAGTGTTTTACAGGATTGAGTCAGTTACTCCTCACAATAACTCTGTGAGATTATCCAGTTTTAGAGATGAGGAAACCGAGGCATTGAGAGGTTAAGCAACTTGCCAAGGTCACAGGATGGGGAAGAGTCAAGCCAGGATTCAAGCTGAGGTGAATCATTAGTGATTCAAGGTGGTTGGACTCCGGAGGCTGTGTGATTACCACTGGCCACCTTGTCACTAAGTTAAACTGCTTAAGGAAACACTTCTCAAGTGGGGGCCTCCTGAAGAAACCTCCTTAAACAGGTTCCTGTAAATGTCCACCTGTTGGTAGATCTGCCTCTGTCCAATCACAGCACCTCAAATCTTTGTTTTTCCTTCTAGAATGTCCTCACGAAGAAAAGTAGCCCTGCCTGCTGAAATTCTACCCCCTGTCAAGGCTGTATTCAGGACACCTCCCCTGAGAAGCATTCCCTTGCCCTTGTTGGTGGGAGGGAAGTCTTTCACAGAATTCTCATAGCATTGTCAATTTCTTTTCTTTTTTTTCCCTAACTTAAGAACAATGTCATCTGTGATGAGGGTCACATCCCAGCATACCTGGGCTGAGATTGCAGCTCTGACTTTTGTTGTAAGTTATCGAGTAAGCTATGTAAGCTTCCTGAGCCTCAATTTCTCCACCTGTGAATGGGTGGATAGTGTTGCATTACTGAATGGTTTAGATGAAATAGCATGTGTAAGGGTCAGACCCCTGTAGACACCTCCTTCCTCCCCTGGATTGTGGTCATCCCAGTACGTACTGTAAACTCCTCCTGAGAAGAGGTGTCTCCTCCATCCTACCCCTTCATGCCTATATGCTGCAGTGTTCCACAGAAGCACGGAATCAGTGCTGCTGGATAAAGCATGTCCCCATAATCTGTGGGGGTAGGGGTAGGGGTAGAGCAGCTGTAGGAGGGAGGGATTGACTGCCATGGTCCAGATCCCAACTCCGGAGAAAGTCTCCAGGAAGGAGAAAGGCAAAAAAAAAAAAAAAAAGAAAGAAAGAAAGAAAGAAAAGAAAAAGAATGAAAAAAAAAGATAAAGAAGAGAAAGGCAGAGAGAAGCAGAAGGAATCAGGGGGCCAGTGTGCTAGGGTGATCTGACTCTTCACTGCTCTCTCCCCAGATTTTATCAAAACAAGGCTGGAAAGAAACTTGAATCAGTGACCACTTCATCCCCACCATCCAGTCAAATTGCCCAAACGAGGAAACTGAGGCACAAAGAGAAGTGGCATGTTGACATCCAAGGAGGTGCAAGGCCGGTTCAGGCCAGGGACCCAGTGGACAGAACCCCTATCCCACCCTCTTCCTGCTGCACCAGGCTGCAGGTGAGAGGCAGGGTGCTCCCATCCCAGCCTGGAGAAAGACGATATTAGGAATGCAGAGAGCAAATCCCAGGGTAATGGAGCCTGGTGTTTGCAATAAAAATTTAAATGTGCTGTCCTGGTGGCAACAGCAGCTTTTATCCGATCAGCCTGTCAGTGCTTTAGAAGGCTGGGTTCTGTAAATGGGAAAACCAAATTGAATTCATATTTACTGCTCTCGAGTCTGTGGGGTTTATTGTTTCCAATGGATTAATCTCTCTCCTCTTTCTCCTTTTCCTCTCCCCCATCCTCTCCCTTCTTCCCCTCCTTTTCCTCTTTCTTCTCTTTCTTGTACTCCTAAGTGGTTCCATTATCCAACAACTCATTGGGAAAGTTGGCAGGGAGAAGGGCCCGCTGTCTGTGAGGATTCTTTCCTCCTCTGTGTTCACCTGCCCTGCGCTGTGCCCAGGCAGGCTGACTCCTATGAACACCTGCATGCCAGTGCTCTTAGCCTCTGCTTCTGGTGGGTTCAGCCACTAGGAGTGAGGGGGCAAGGGGCTGGCTCCCTCCCAAGCTGTAGGTTATCTCTGGGAGGTATCTGTCTACTCAGGACCGCAGCTTCTGTTGGGCAACTCTTGTCCCTTGACTATATCCTGGACTGGTTCTTGAAACTGCTGCCTGCTTCTGTCTCTTCAGGCCTAGGTGTGAAAGAATGAAAGGCTCTTCTCTGTCGTTAGCCCCTGGGTACAGCACCACCCATTCCTCCTTCCCCTAACCCTGCCCACACCTCTCTATATAGTCCCTGCATTAAACTTCCTTCAGGCGTTGCTGTAATTCTGTCATCTGTTTACTCATGGGATCCTGATTGATAATGTGTCTCTGCCCCTTCTCCCCAGGACTGGGGAAACATAGGAAAGCAATGGAACAAAGCAGCAGTCATGGGCTTCTGTCCCATTGGCTTTTGTGAAAGGGGAGGACAGATCCCGGGCTCAAGCCCCTCCAGCTTTCTGGGGCAGCATCTGCAGTCAGTGCATGGGCTGGAGATGGGATGTTGGCCTTGCACCTGTTTGCCCAGGAAGGCTCTGGAAGTCCTGCCCCGTATCTCACCCTGCCCCTGTATTTACTGCTTGGTAAATACCTCAGAACTGCCTGGGGCACGTGAGGTGGAGCAGCCTGTTATGGGATCTCACAAACAGGCCATTTGCTATGTGGCTTTTTTCTGTGACTCATGTCTACTGAGGGGATTTGTAGGGGCTCAAAACAGTAGAAGTATTCCCAAATGAAAAATGGTACTTTTGTGTCTTGATAACCTGTAAGTTCAGACTGGCCAACCAGTGAGGATTCTGATCCAAGGCCAAGGAAAGACCAGACCTTGGGACTACAACAGGAGATTGCTTTTCCTGCAACCGTGTTCTCCATGCGGCAGCCACCCAGATGCTGCCCATAAATGACAAAATGAAACATGCAAATAAACACCCTTCTAGAAGGAAACTTGATTTTATAAATTCTTTTTATTTTAATAATCAGAAGTGTTATTAGGAGTCAAAGATTTAATATGCCATGCTTCCAGTCCTACCAAATGCATAGCAACAGAGCAGGGTGATAGCTACAGGCCTGTGTAATTTGACTGTGTCCTCAGAGCCGCCAGAGGACACAACATTCGCAGCACTCAGCCTGGACCTGCCCTGCAGGGACCCAGCATTGCTTTGCAAGAGGGGTCTGACTCAGGCCCTTACCAAGGCTCCTGAGGGGCATGACAGGTCACTGGGGCAACAGATCGTTGCTAACGTCAACCTCAGACCTGGGAGGCAGAACTTCAGGTCAAGTCTGGGTATAAAGAAAGAGAAGACACAGTCATGTCCTCAGGAAGCCCCTGTGTAAGGGGGAGACATGGCCCTGTCCTCATGGAGCCCCAGTCTCAGGAGGTACAGGCCCAGGCCTTGGGGAGCCCAGTCTGAGGGAAGACACAGCCCTATCCTCGGGAAGCCTCGGTCTTAGGGGAGACATGGTCCTGTTCTAGAAGAACCCCAGTCTGCTGAAGAAAATACAACCTCTACCTCCAGTGACTTTCAAGTCTGACATCAAGGTCAGATGTCAGCCCATAATTACATAGAATTGACACAGTGAACTTTTCCGCTACCCAGACTTTGCCTAGCCTCTATCCTGGGTGGCTTGGAAAAGAAAAGCCAATTTTAATTTTAATCCTTGCCAACTATAATGAGGAGAGTAAATCATAGGATGACCATCCACCAGCCAAATGGAAATGAGTTTTGGATT
>CAUYQV010014442.1:0-18055 GCA_963574575.1 Galagoides demidoff | reverse complement strand
CTATCCCCCTGGGTAGAGTGCCATGGCATCACAGCTCATAGCAACCTCCAACTCCTGGGCTCAAGCGAGTCTCCTGCCTCTGCCTCCCAAGTAGCTGGGACCACAGGCACCCACCACAACGCCCGGCCATTTTTTTTTTTTTTTTTTGGTTGCAGCCATCATTGTTGTTTGGCGGGCCCGGGCTGGGGATTCGAACCCGCCACCTTAGGTGTACGTGGCTGGCGCCTTAGCCGATTGAGCCACAGGCGCCGAGCCAGATTTCTTTTATTTTTTGAAATGGAGTCTCAGTCTGTTGCCAGAGTGCTGTGACTAGCTCACAGCAACCTCAAACTCTTGGGCTCAGGGAATCCTGCCTTAGCTGGGTTATAGGCCCCCACCAGTAAAATACAATTTTAAAAAGCCTGGAGCATCTTAGAAGAAAACTGTTTAATAATTACAAGATATTTCAGTAAGTCTGATTCTCTCATTGTGAGACAAATTGGTAAGTTGTCAGGATGGTGGTACCGAAGGCATATACCAGGAGATACAAAGAACACCTCAGCTGCTGTTCAAAGATTTTTTTCCACAATTTTTAGAATTGTTATATACTAGTTATGCATGTTTTTAGGATACATGTGATATTTTTGATACCTGTATACAATATGTAATGGTCAAATCAGGGCTATCACCTCAAATATTTATCTTTTCTTTGTGCTGAGAATACTAAAATTCTTCCTCTTCTACCTATTTTGAAATATACAATAAATTATTATTAACTATAATTTCCCTACTGCACTATCAAGTACTGTAATTTATACCTTCTATTTAACTGCACTTTTGTACTCAACAAATTTCATCCCTCTCTCCCATCTCCCTTTCCCAACCACTGCCACTCACCAAGTTTTTTAGCTTTCACATATGAGAGCATTTAATGCCTGTCTCTCTGTTCTAGCTTATTTCACTTGATGTAATGACCTCCAGTTCCATCCCTGTTGCTGAAAATGACAGGATTTCATTCTTTTTATGGCTAAATAATAATGTGTATATGTGCTACATTTCATTTGTTGACGGACACTTGATTTCATATCCTGAATATTGTGAATAGTGCTGCAATAAACATGGCAGCACAGATAATCTCTTTGTTATATTGATTTCCTTTTTTTTGGATATACAAATATTACCAGCAGTGGGATTGCTGGGTCTTATTGTAGTTCTATTTTCAGTTTGTTGAGAAACCTCCATACTGTTTTTCACAATGGCTGTACTAATGTACATTCCCAGCAACAATGTACTAGGGTTCCCTTTTCTCCTTTGCCAACACTCATTATTTTTACACCTTTGCCAACACTCATTGTTTTTAACCTTTTTGTTAGTAACCATTCTAACTGGTATGAGGAGATATCTTATTGTAGTTTTAATTTGTATTTCCCTAATGACTAGTGATGTTGAACATTTTTTTTTTTTTTGCAGTTTTTGGCTGGGGCTGGGTTTGAACCCACCACCTCTGGTATATGGGGCTGGTGCCCTACTCCTTGAGCCACAGGCACCGCCCATATGTTGAGCATTTTTTTTATAAATCTGTTAGCCACTGGTATGTCTTCTTTTGAGAAATACCTTTCTTTCAGGTCCTCTGCTCTTTTTTAATTTGGTTACTTCTTTTCTTGCTATAGAATTGTTTGGGTTCTTTATATATTCTGGTTATTTATCCCTTATTGGATGGATGGTGTACAAATATTTTCTCCCATTCTGTAGGTTTTCTCTTCATTTTGTTGTTTCTTTTGCTGTGCAGAAGTTTTAAAGGTGAACAATACAAAAGATGAATAAAAGAAAGTTTTTGTTTTTGTTTTTGTTTTAAATAAACAGGCTAGGCACAGTGACTTATGCCTATAATCCTAGTGCTTTAGGAGGCTAAGGTGGGAGAATTGCTTGAGGCTAGGAATTCAAGACCAGCTTGGGCAACATAGTAAGACCCTGTCTCAACAAAAAAATAAAAACAAAAAAATTAGGCAGGCATGGTGGTACCTGCTTATAGTTCCAGCTACTTAGAAGGCTGAGGTGGGAAGATTGCTTAACATGAGGGGTAGGAGGCTGTAGAGAGCTATGATTGTGGCACTGTACTCCAGCCTGGGTGAGAGGAAGATTCTACTTAAAAGAAAAAAAAGTTCCTAATTTGAGACTGGGGACGGTGGCTCACACCTGTAATCTTAGCACTCTGGGAGGCCGAGGCAGGTGGATGACCCGAGCTCACGGGTTTGAGGGTTTGAGACTAGCCTGAGCCCGAGCAAGACCTCATTTCTAAAAATAGCCTGGTATTGTGGCCAGCACCTGTAGTCCTAGCTACTCGGGAGGCAAGAGAATCACTTGAGCCCAAGAGTTTGACGTTGCTGTGAGCTATAACACCACAGCACTGTACTGAGGGCGACAAAGTGAGACTTTGTCTTAAAAGAAAAAAAAAAAAAGATTAGCAAACTAAATTCAGTAACACATTAAAAAGATCATTTACCATGATAAAATGTAATTTATCCCAAGGATGAAAAGATGGTTCAATGTATATAAATCAATAAATGTGGCAGTGATATTTTTGAAGACTGCTGTGTTCTTCACCCCTGCCCCTAATATACTGTTTTTTCCTTAAAAGGAAAGGGCAGGGGTGAAGAACACAGCCGTCTTCCTTTTATTACTGCTTTGATATTATTCCTTGTTATTGGAGTGTTCAGGTTTTCAAATATCATTTATATTTGTCTAATGTTTCTTTGTGATTAGACTGAAGTTATGCAATCTTTTTTGGAATGCCAGGTAGGTAATATTGTACCCTCAGGTTATCACTTCTGAAGATACACAATGTCTACCTGTTCCTTCTCACCAATAGTGGTTTTCTTTTTTGAGATAGAGCCTCAAGCTATTGCCCTTGGTAGAGTGTCATAGCATTATAGCTCACAGCAACCTCTAACTCCTGGGCTTAAGCAATTCTCTTGCCTCAGCATCCCAAGTAGCTGGGAATACAGGCACCCGCTGCAATGCAGCTATTTTTGGTTGTAGTTGTCATTGTTTGGCAGGCCTGGGCTGGATTTGAACCCGCCAGCTCTGATGTCTATGTCTGGCGCCTTAGCCGTTTGAGCTACAGGCACTGAGCCATGGTTTTCTTTTCTTCATTCATTCACAGTTTTTGGCCAGGGCTGGGTTTGAACCCGCCACCTCTGGCATTTGGGGCTAGTGTTCTACTCCTTTGAGCCACAGGCACTGCCCCAATGATTTTATTTTTTGTAGAGACGGAGTCTCATTCTATTGCTCAGGCTGGTCTCTAACTCATGGTCTCAAGCAATCTGTAGCCTCAACCTCCCAAAGTGGTAGGATTATAGGCATCAAGATACTGTACCTAGCTCATAGTATTAATTTTGATCACCTAGTCAAGGTTTAACCAATGTATAATTATTGTTTTCTCCCCTTTGTTACTTCTAAGTCCACGGGGGAGACTCTCTCTTTCTCTCTGTCTCTGTCTTTTTCTTTCCTCTACCCAGGGTGACAGAGTGAGACTGTCTCAAGGAAAAAAGAAAAAAGTGAACCTGTGAGGAAGGTGGCTATGCAGCAGGCCAGAAGACTGTCAGTTCATAGTGGGAAGGAGGATGAAGAACTTCAGATGGAATCCACAAGAGGAGAGTAAGGAGTGCTAATACATCATCTGATTTTTGGGATATATAGGAAAACGTTATTGAGAAAAATTAATGAGCCCTTCCCATGAAAAGACAGATAAATAAATGGAAAAGGGAGGTCTCTTGTAGTAGGACAGAGCCAACTGGCAAATGACAAGAAAATGTTCGACTCTGGAAATTATCATTTAGCAACCATCATTGTAAAGATTGAATGAAGCAAGCATTACCATGGATACTAAATTTAAGAGAAACTTTTGAAGACAAGCAGATTTGTATGATTCTAAAAGGTCCCCCCAGGCCAGGAGCAGTGGCTCACACCTGTAATCCCAGCATTTGGGAGGCTGACGTGGATAGATTGCCTGAGCTCATAGGTTTGAGACCAGCCTGAGCCAGAACAAGACTGCATCTCTAAAAATAGCCAGGCGTTGTGACAGGTGCCTGTAGTCCTAGCTACTTGGGAGGCTGAGGCAAGAGAATCATTTAAACTCAAGAGTTTGAGGTTGCTATGAGCTGTGATGCCATGGCACTCTACCAAAGTGACAAAGTAAGACTCTGTCTCAAAAAAACAAAGAAAAAGCACTATTAGACAGAGCATGACTCTTTCAGCCAATTATCAGCCAAAGAAGCTTTAAATCGACCCACAGTAGGCCCCTACTTTGAGATGTCCCACCTTTTGGGAACAAACCAATGTATACCTTCCTCATACTGATTTATGAGACTTTACCTGTAATTCCTGTCCCTTAAAATATATAAAACCAAAGTGTAACTCTACCATTGCCAAGTCCACTTGGTCAAGGTTTCTTGGGTGTTACTCCAGGTCATGGTCCTTAAATTTGACTCAGAATAACACTCTTTAAATCCTTCTGCAGAGTATAGCTTCTTTTCCATTGACAATAACTTTCTGAGAAAAGATGGAAAAGTTAATTTTTTACTTTTTCTCTCATTTTATTAACATGTTGGATATCAAATTCTAGACTAGAAGTTTTTTCTTTTTCCCCTTAGAATTTTGAAAGCACTGCTTTAGTGTATTTTAGCTTCTGTTGCTACACTGGGGACATCCAGTGCCATTCCAACTCTTGATACATTCTATGTATCCTGACACTTTGTGTATAAAAAGAATGTAATGATACTTTTTGTTTTCATTTTAGATATTTTCATTTAGATGTTTTATCTACCTCTTTTCATCTACAATTTCTCAGTATAGCTACTTTTCAATTTATCATACTCAGCCTTGGTTGGGAACTTTCAATATGAAGACCCACATCTTTTAGTTCTGAAATGTTGTTTTGGTGTTTCCTCTTTGTTAAATTCTTCCTAGAGTTTTCCTTTTTTAAAATTTCATTTATTTTTTGATTGACACATAATAATTGCATATTTATGGAGGACACAGTGATGTTTTGGTACATGTATAGTGATACAATCAGAGGAATTAGCATTGCTATCATGTCTTTGTGTTGGGAATATATCTTCCTTCTAGCTATTTGAAATTACCTACCATTGTTAACTGTAATCATCACATAGTTCTATAGAACAGTAGAACTTATTCCTATCTAGCTGCAATTTCATATCTTTTAACAAATGTCTCCCTATTTCCTTCTTCCTCCACCCGTCCCAGCCACTAATATACTTTGTGCTACCTTTTACTTCTATGAGATCAACATTTTTAACTTCTACACGAGTAAATATATGGCAGAGTTTTAACTTTCTGTCTCACTTAATTTGCTTAACATAACATCCTCTCGTTACATCCATGTTGCCATAAATGACAGGATTTCATTCTTTTTTCTGGTTGAAAGGTATTCCATTGTGTACATATACCACATTTTCTTTATATAATACATATCTTGGCCTTTGTGATTAATGCAGCAAAAAACATGAGCATATATTAGTCTCTTGCATATATTAGTTTCTTTTTTGTGGATAAATGCCCCAGTACTGTGCTTTTTGGATCATATGGTATGGTATCTCTGTTTGTAGTTTTTTTCTGAGGCACTTCCATTAAAGTACCATTTTCTGGTGGTTGCTTATTCTTTCTGGAATGCCAGAAACCTCTGTCAGAGGTTGGACTTTCTTCATTGACGTTTTAATTTTTCTTATTGAGTTGTTTAAACTTTTTATATATGAACTCTTTTATCATACATGATAATGATATTTACCTTTTTGGTTTACTTTTAAAGCTTTAACTTACGCAACTTTAAAAGGTTTTATGTATCTGTCATCTCCTTTATGACTTATTTCTCAACTTTTATACTAGGAAGACACTTTTCCACTGTGAGATCAAATATTCACCTATATATTTTTTCCTTTGTTTTATGTATCTCTGTGTTTAACATTTCACTTTTGAATTCTACTGTAATTTATTTTGGTGTATATTTTAATAAGGATTAACATTTTCCTTCAAATAATTTTCCAGCACCCTTTTAAAAATAAACATTCCTTTCTTGCCTGACTTGAAATACCACCTCTATCAAAAATAATAAGTTATTTATAATAATATAATAATTATAATGTATAATAATAAGTTATACATTGGGTCCCCTTCAAAAACTTTTACTCAGCTGTCCATGGTGTTACTGGGCAGAGTAAGTAGTCATACAGGAAATGATGGGCCCTGGAGTATTACTGCCTGAATAATGAACCATGGGGTTAAAAAGGGTTTACTGAAACGATTTGAAAACATAAGAGATTTTGTTGGCGTTCTGAGTATTTAATTTGGGGTTGTGATGATTTAAACTTTTAAATCCGTTTTCTGAGCATAGCGAATAGAATCGTAGTTGTCGCCTAGTCCGAGGAAAAGTTAATTCCAGGGGACATTCTAAAGTCCTCCCTGCCCCCAAGTCCCCCCTTACTTATTTCCCTCAGTCTTCTCTAATCTAACGCCATCAGGTGATGAGTGGATGTGTGGAGCTGTGCAAGAAGAGGAAGGGGGCTTCGTGAACAAATGTGTCCACACTGTTTCGGCCTGGGGTAGAATCTATAAAGAGCTCTCCCGTATTCATTCTTACCAAGACTTAAAAGTATTACCCCCTTATCCCCCCCGCAATATCCTGAATGTGCCGGTTTAGGTACTAGGTGAGTCCTTCCCAGTATCCTAACGGAGTACTGGGCATGCGTAAAATGACGCGAGACCAGTGGGCCCAGAGAGCTCGCCAGATCCGCCAGGGGGGCAGCGAAGCCCTCGGCGGTCACCGACAGGGAGGTAGCCGTAGGGAAATTGGCGGCAGAAGGGGCTTAAAGCAAGGACGGAGAAAGCGGCTCAGAACTTGGAAGTCCACTTTGCACTTCCAGCTTACTTCACGGCTTCCGACAAATTGCTTTGCGGTTCTTCTCCCCTTTCGACTTGATTTACGGCTCTTCCTGCTGCCCTTCTCCACACCTTTAAGTTCCGGCCGTGGGTTAGGACCTTCTTCCCAGGGCCCCTTGCACTTTCCTTCCCAGACTCCTCTGCGCGGTCTCTGATCTAAGCTCCCTTTCCCTCGTTTTAATAACTAGACGGAGCTCCCTGCGTGCACCGCGCGCTCCCCCAAGGCGCGTAAGTGGGCCGGAGGACGGGTCCCTGTTGGGTGATTCCGGTTGGGTGTTAAGGGGGCGGGGGCACGACGCCTCTGAAATTTTGAATCGAGCACCTGGGGCGGCGGTTGAACTCTTTCTGCCAGGTCTCAGCATAGAGATGTTGACTCCAAAGGCCTGTGCAATGAGGGGTTCTGGTCGGGGCTTCCCGAGAGTTTGCTTAGGAGGAACGGGCTACCGGAAGCTTGCACCACACCCGGAGCGCGCGCACCGGGCCCCACAGCCGACTGAAGGCGGGGCATGGTCTTTGGGGCGGTTTCCTGCGCGGCCCAGGACACTGCTGCCTGTTGATAAGAGTGAAATTTTGAATTTTGTGTCAGCAGCTGAGTGGGTTGGAAGGAGAGGGTGTGGTTGGAAAGGAATGATAGATTGAAAAGGAATTTAACGCCTAGTTTAGCCACGTATTCAGACTTTCTAGACCTTTTTAAAAAACTGGGATATAGGTGGGGAGCTCTGGCTCACGCTTGTAATCCCAGCACTCTAGGAGGTCAAGGCAGGAGGATCGGTTGAGCTCAGGAGTTCCAGACCAGCCCGAGCAACAGCGAGATACGGTCTCTTCTTAAAATAGAAAACTTAGCACCGCGTGGTGGTGGGCGCCTGTAGTCCAAGCCACTGGGCATGCTGAGGCTCAAGGAACCCTTCAACCCAGGACTTTGAGGTTGCTGTGAACTAGCTGGATGCCACAGTACTCTAGCCTGGGGCAGCAAGGGAAACTGTCTCAAAAGAAATGTTGAGATTTAATACATATACAATTAAATTCACTCTTTTAAAGTGTATAATCAGTTGTTTTCAATGTATTCACAAGGCTGTGCAACCACCGCCTTTATCTAATTCCAGAACATCTTCATCACCCTTAGAAGAAACCTTTTAAAATCCCGTTAGCAGGTTATTTCCCCCTAATACCAGCACCACTAATCTACTTCTTGTCTGTAAATTTTCCTCTCTTAGTAACTGTGCAGGCAATCCCCAAGTTACAAACATCCTACTTAAGCACAATTCGTACTTAGAAACAGGCCATTACAGTAAGTCCCCAGTTGTAAACATCCACCTGACATATGCCCTGCCCTTGGGAATGGAGGCTATTACAAATAATGGGTAAATGTATGTGTTCCAACTTATATACAAATTTAAACCTTCAGAACCTATCTCATTCATAACCAGGGGGATTGCCTGTATTATATGTAAGTAGAATCATATGATATTTGTTCTTTGTGTCTGGCTTATTTCATTTAGTGTGATGTTTTCAGGGGGTTTTGTGTTGTAGTGTGTAACAGAACTTTTTTTTTAATGACTGAACAATAATGGTTGTCGCACATTTTATTTCTTCATTAGTTGGTGGACACTAATGGCTTTCTAGAGCTTTTGAGGTCTTTTCCTCCACAGAACTTGTAATCTGAGGCACAAACATTTGAAAACTAAGTTTTCAGAAACCATTTGACTTGGGTTAGGTTAGGCATTTCAGTGGCCTCAGTTCTGGTATCTTTTAGGGTTTAGAGTTTGTCGTTTTAAAGTCCTGTATTCTATTGCCTTACCTATCAGATCATTAATTGTAGTGGTAACAAGCAGAGAAGTGTGTGTGCAGATCTTTCAGGGAAGCAGCTGTCAGAGGTTGTTGTCATGTAATGTACACCAAGACCTTTCATAATGAAAACTGGGTGTAGTTGGAGATGAGTGTATAAAAAAACTAACTCAACAGGCTTTTAGAGAAAAACTGTTCATAAGTGTCCTTTTGACTGTGTACTTAGTGCCATGTTTTTCATATTTTTATGCTTTTTGTTGGTGATTTTGATGTTTAAAATGTCTTTCAAGCCTAGTGCTGAAGTGCTGTGAAAGTGCAAGAAGGCAGTGGTGTGCCTTACTGAGAAAAGATAAACTTCTTTTAGGTAACTGTGGGAGTCCTGTTGACTGTGTTTCTTTTGGAGACAGAGTCTCACTTTGTCACCCCTCAGAGTGCTGTGATATCACAGCTCACAGCAACCTCAGACTCTTGGGCTAAAGTGATTCTTTTGCTTCAGCCTCCCAAGTAGCTGGGACTACAGGCACCCACCACAACACTCGGCTATTTGAGTTAAGTGTTAATTTTTTTGGAGACAAAGTCTCAAGCTGTTCACCTGGGTAGAGTGCCATGGCATCAATAGCTCACAGCAGCCTCCAAGTCTTAGGTTCAGTCGATACTCTTGCTTCAATTTTTCTATTTTTAGTAGAGACAAGGGTCTTTCTTTTGCTCAGGCTGGTCTCAAACTCCTGAGGTCAAGCAATCTACCTGCCTTGGTCTCCTAGAAACAACAATATATATTAAATATGATATCTTTAAACAGAATACACATAAAATAGGTTAGGTATTGGCCTGTTGTATAATCCTGTATTTCCTTTAGGAGCAGTGGTTCAGTGCTTGTTCATAGTGAATTCAGTGTTCATAGTGAATAATAAGAATTGACTGCATAACCAGTTTTCAAGGACAGAAAACTTTAGTGTGGATATTTTTCAGTCTCTGCAACTTTCAACATTGTTTTTTGCTTATGGGTTTGTTTGTTTTTTTTGAGACAAAGTCTCATTTTGTCACCCTTGATAGAGTGCGGTGGCATCATAGTTCACAGCAACCTCAAACTCTTGGTTTCAAACAATCCTCTTGCCTCAGCTTCCCAAGTAGCTGGGACTACAGGTACTCGCCACAGTGCCTGGCTATATATATATATATATATATATATTTTTTTTTTTTTTCAGTTTTGGCTGGGGGCAGGTTTGAACCTGCCACCCCAAGTATATGGGGCTGGCACCCTACTCCTTGAGCCACAGGTGCTGCCCTGCCTGGTTATTTTTTAGAGACAGAGTCTCGCTCCGTCAGTTCAGGCTGGTCTTGAACCTGTGAGCTCAGGCAATCTATTCGTCTGGGCCTCTGAAGTGCTGGGATTACAGGTGTGAGCCACTGTGCCTGGCTTTATGGCTGTTTATTTGTTTATTTATTTTGAGACAAAGTCTCACTTTGTTGCCCTCTATAGAGCATCATGGTGTCACAGCTCATAGCAACCTCAAACTCTTGGGCTTAAGTGATTCTCTTGTCTCAGCCTCCCAAGTAACTGGGACTACAGGCACCCACCACAGCACCCCACTATTTTTTTTTAGAGATGAGATCTCACTCTGGCTCAGGCTGTTCTAGAACCCATGAGCTTAGACAATTTGCCCACCTCTGCCTCCCACATGCTAGGATTACAGGTGTGAGCCACCATGCCCCACTGGCCATTTATTTTTAATACTGTACTATTGGTTCTGAAGTAGAGAAAAACCAAGATAAGGCTAAAATGCCCTTCATGCTGTGTGTTGGGTGGAGACTATGCTAAGCGTTGGGGAATCTGTGATTAGGGCTCCTCTCTTCTCAAATGACTGAGTGTGATACTGCAGTCAAGAAGTGATCATAGTGATCTAGGATTTGAAGTATGTCTAAAATGCTGTGGGAATAGAGGGTTTATTCTATTTAGAATGTTATGAGGTACATACGATTTCAAAGAGGAAATAACATGTTGAGATTTCTTTTAACTTAAAAAGTTCTTTTTTCTACTCTGTTGCTACCATTTTTTTAAAGCATCATAAACATTACATCAATATGTACAGAAATGAAAATAAAAGAAACTTGCCATTTGATCTTGATCATCAGGCTGTTCTTGATTTTCACAATCAGAATCTTTCCCATCACTGTCTGGTCAGATCTGCTTCCTGTAATAAATATCTGGAGTCCATTCTTTCTCTACATTCCCATTGTTTTAGTTGAGCCTTTATCATTTCCCATCTGGATTGTCATAAGATAGCCTCCTAAATGATGACTCCATCGGTTACTCAATGTCAACAAACAGCTTTCTGAGGCAGAAGTATAATCATTCTCAGCTTAAAATTTTCTAATACTTTATCAAGGCTTAGAAAATAAAGTTTCAAGATTTTTAGGGTGGCTAGGGTGCCAGCCACATACACCAGAGCTGGTAGGTTCAAATCCAGCCCGGCCCACCAAACAACAATGACAACTACAACCATATAATAGCTGGGCATTGTGGTGAGCTCCTGTAGTCCCAGCTACTTGGGAGGCTGAGGCAAGAGAATCGCTTAAACCCAAGAGTTGGAGGTTGCTGTGAGCTGTGACACCATGGTACTCTACCCAGAGCGACAGCTTGAGACTCTGTCTCAAAAAATAAAAAAAAAAAAAATAAAGATGAGATGAGAGGGTTAGGTGCAGTGGCCCATGCCTATGATCCTACTGCTTTGGGAAGCTGAGGTGAGAGGATTGCTTGAGGCCAGAAGTTTGAGACCAGCCTGGGTAATGTATGGAGACCCTCTCTCTTGAAAAAAAAAAAAATAGCCAGATGTGGTGATGCACACCAGTAGTTCCAGCTTCTTGGGAGGTTGAGGTGGTAGGATCACTTGAGCCCAGGAGTTAAGGTCATAGCTATGATTGTACCACTGTACTCCATCCTGGGTAACAGAATAAGTCCTGGTCTCTTAAGAAAAAACAATGAGAAGAGATAATATATATACAATATGAAAGAAGAAAATTTAGCTTATTTAACATGCTTTATTTCCTCTGATTCCTTTATTTCTTCCCCCACATGTAATTAGATATGCTTTTAGGTGATAAGAAAATGGAAGAGAATAAAAATACCTTTGCCAGTCTTGTTTACCTTCTTATTTCTCATATTCATCCATTTCTCGCTCATAGCCACTATCCTAACCCAAGCTCTTTCCTTCCCATCCTCTCTTTTGGTCATGTTTTTATTTCTTCTGAGAAAATATCAGAAGATTTCTGGGGTCACATGATAGATATATGTTTAATTTCTAAAGTGATTAGACATCATCAAAATCAGAAAACTATAAATTCTAGAGGAAAATCTGTATGTCTTAAAGGTAAACAAAGATTTCCTGGGCAGAATTTAGAAAACAATAACCACTAAAATAAAAAAGTGGGCTGGGTGTGGTGGCTCATGCCTGTAAATCCTAGTATTCTGGGAGGCCAAGGCTGGTGGACTGCTGAGTTCAGGAGCAAGAGTGAGACCTCCATCTTTACTTAAAATAGAAAAACTAGCCAGGTGTTGTGGTGCACCCTGTAGTCCCTGCTACTTAGGACGCTGAGGCAAGATTGCTCAAGTCCAAGAGTTTGAGGTTGTTGTGAGTTGTGATGACACCATGGCACTCTACCCAGGGCGACAGAGTGAGACTCTGCCTCAAAAAATAAATGCATATAAAATAAAAAAGGGATAAATTTGACATCAGAATTTTAAACTTCTTATCATAGACAACTCTAAGGAAATGAATTGCCAAGCACAGACATCTATCTGACTGATATTGGAGAAATGTAAAGAGCCAGTAAGGTGTAAGGCCTGAGATTCATCTCTGCTGCTCTGCTTTCTGGGCCTGTGGTTCAGTCTTTAGAAAAAGTGTGGCTCACTCTTCCTTTTTTATGGAGTGTAGCATGTGTTAGCAGCTGAGTGATTTTATCAGCCTGCTTTCCTGCCAGCAGTGTATGAGAATTCCAGTTGCTTTATATCCTTGCCAACTCTTGGTGTTGTCAGTCTTTATTTTTGGTTATTCTGGGCATATACAGTGATATGTCATTAGGGTTTTAATTTTAGCACTTGCTTACTAAGGATGTTGAACACTTTTTCCTGGCTGATATCCTGGGTATCTTTCCTTTGTGATTGACTGTTCACTTTCTCTCTCTCTTTTTATTGAGACAGTCTCACTCTGTTGCCCCAGGCTAGAGTGCCATGGCAACATCACAGCTCACAGCAGCCTCAAACTCCTGGGTTCAAGTGATCTTCCTGCCTCAACCTCCCCAGTAGCTGGGACTATAGGCACCCACCACAATGCCCAGCTAATTTTTCTATTTTTAGTAGAGATGGGGTCTCTTGCTCAGGCTGGTTTTGAACTCTTTTTTTTCTTTTGAGACAGAGTCCCACTATGTTGCCCTCGATAGAATGCCATAGTATTACAGCTCATAGCAACAACCTCCAACTCTTGGGCTTAAGTGATTCTGTTGCCTCAGTCTCACAAGTAGCTGGGACTACGGGCGCCTGCCACAATGCCTTGCTATTTTTTTTGTTGTAGTCGTTGTTATTGTTGTTTTAGCTGGCCCAGGCTGGGTTTGAACCTGCCAACGTTGGTGCATGTGGCTGGCACTGTAACCACTGTGGTACGGGTGCCAAGCCATGGTCTTGAACTCTTGAGCTCAAGTGATGCTCCTACCTCTGCCTCCCAGAGTGCTAGGATGACAGGCCTGAGCCACTGCCTGTTTAAGATTTTGATGTAGTCAGTTTATTATATCTTTCTTTTATAGTTATTGCTTTCTGCCTGCATTTTTGAAATTAAGATAAGTGTGTAAGTGGTAATTGATTTCTGGACTCTTTTTTCTTCCGTTGATCAATCCCTATGTACCACATTATTTTCATTACTGTGGTTTTATGGTGAGGCTTGAAATTACAGAGTGTAGGTCCTCCAATTTTGTTGTTTTTCAAGATTGATTTGGATATTCCATTTTCTTTTCTTTTCTTTTTTTTTTTTTTTTTTTTTGAGACAGAGTCTCACTTTGTCAACCCAGGCAGAGTGCCATGGCGTCATAGCTCACACTAACCTCTAACTCTTGGGCTTACATGATTCTCTTGCTTTAGTCTCCCAAGTAGTTGGAACTACAAGCCCCTGCCACAATGTGCGGCTATTTTTTAGAGATGGGGTCTCCCTCTTGCTCAGGCTGGTCTTAAATTTGTGAGCTCAGGCAATGAGTCACCATGCCCGGCCCTAATTTGGATAGTCTAGTTCCTGTGCATTTCCATAAATATTAGAAGCATCATTTCTATAGAAAAGTCTGGTGGGATTATGATTGGGATTGCCAATTTGAAAAGAAATGCTATCTTAACAGTATTGAGTTTTCAAGTATGTGAAAATGGGCTGGGTGAAGTGGTTCATGTCTGTAAGCCTCGCACTCTGGGAGGCCAATGTGAATGGATATCTTTTTTTTAGAGACAGTGTCATTTTGTCACCCTTGGTAGACTATCATGGCATCGTGGCTCACAGCAACTTCAAACTCTTGGGCTAAAGAGATTCTCTTGCTTCAGCCTCCCAAGTAGCTGGGACTATAGGCACTTGCCCCAATACCTGACTATTTTTAGAGACAAGGTCTTGCTCTGGCTCAGGCTGGTCTCAAACCTGAGAGCTCAAGCAGTCCACTTGCATCAGCCTCCTAGAGTGGTGGGTAGATTTCTTGAGCTCAGGAGTTTGAGACCAGCCTGAGCAAGAGCAAGACTTTGTCTCTAAAAATAGCCAGGCGTGTGGCAGGTGCCTGTAGTCCCAGCTACTTGGGAGGCTGAAGGATCACTTGAGTCCAAGAGTTTGAGGTTGCTGTGAGCTACGATGCCAGAGCACTCTACTGAGAGTGACAAAGTAAAGACTCTGTCTCAAAAAATAAAAAAAAGTTAACATGGAACATCTCCCTTTTTATTGAGGTCTTCTTTAATTTCTTTTAGTTCTGTTTAGTTTTCAGTCTGAAAGTCTTACACATCTTTTGTTAAATTTATTCCTCAATATGCTTTTTACCTTTATTATAAAATGGATCTATCATTTCTGTAATTCATAACTCTGTCTATAATGGGTCATTTTTCTCTAGCTGCTTTCAGAATTTTCTCCTTTGATATTCAGTAGTTTGCCTATTGTGTGTCTAGGTGTAATTATCTTTTTATTGATACAGCCTTAGGTTTGTGTAACTTCCTAAATCTATAAATTTTTATCAACCCATTTGGGATATTTGGAGCCATTATTTAAAAAAATATTCTGTTCCGGGGTGTGATGGTTCATATCTATAATTCTAGCCCTCTGGGAGGCTGAGACAGGAAGATTGCTTGAGGCCAGGTGTTTGAGACTGAGACTAGTCTGAGCAACAATGAGACCCTTTCTCTACTAAAAGTAGAAAAAACTAGCTGGGTATCGTGTTGCATGTCAGTAGTCCAGCTACTTGGGAGCCAGGAGAATGGCTTAAGCCCAGGAGCTTGAGGTAGTTACTGCACTCTAGTACTCTAGCCCCTGTGACTGAGCTCACGCGATCCACCTACCTCAGCCTCCCACAGGGCTAGGATTACAGGCGTGAGCACAGCACAGTTTTCAAGGGGTACCTTTTCATTCCATTTTTTCCTTTTGCCTCCAGAAACTTTTCAAGTCTACCTCATCAAGCTCTGCACCCCTCTGTACCCCTCAATCTATCAGAACTCTTTCCCAGTATTTTCATACTTAGTGTGGGGTTTGTTTTGCAGGGAGTGATCTTAGTTCCATCTTAGGCTCTCCATCTTCTTCTTTCTTCTGTGTTTCCCTTCCCACCTGGGTCCCACCTTTCCCTCCTTAAAAAAGTTGGGATGAAAGTTTGAGAAATATCTCTAGTGGAAATTGATGTTTGTTTTTATACTTACAGGTAATTTGAAGCTTGTATTTTCAGTGTTCTAATTATGTTGAAAAGATACAGAATATGTATGGTTTTCTTTGTTTTTGTTTGTATCATTTTTGGAGGGTATGTTAGGATGTTGGATTTACGTAGCTGCCCAAACCTTGGGGATGCAGGAAGTCTTTCCTGACAATTTATTTTGAAAGATTTGAAGCCTTCAGAAAAATTATAGCATGAATGCCTGCATATCCTTTGCCTAGATTCATAAGTTTGTTGCTTTTGCTTTGTCTCTTTGTCTTCTCTTTATACACGTACATGTACACACAGACACACATTCTTTGTAAATTGAATAAATTGACAATAAGCTGCAGAAAATATGACACATCAGTACGTCATCATACATCTAGTATCAAGGTCATTGATATCACACTAAGTTTATCAATGATATAGTACCTTCATTTCAGATCCAGTCCATCCGCAGATTTCTCCCATGTCTTAATAATATCCTTTATAGCTTTTTTCTCCCAATTTTTCATCAAGGACCACACAGTGCATTTAGTGTCATATACCTGCAGTCCCTTTTCATGTAGAAGAGTTCATAAGCCCTTATGTTTTTTTGAGATGTTGACATTTTCAAAGAGTCCAGACTAATTGCCTTGTAGATTTGAACTTATTTTCTCAGTATTGGATTGGTAGAAATACTATCTGAGTGATGCTGGGACCTTTTCAGAATATCCGCCAGGAAGCACATGATGTGGCTATCACTGGTGATGTTAAGTTTGATTACTTCATTAAGGTGGTATCTGCTGGATTTCTCCATTGAAAAGATACCTTTTGTTCCCCTCTCCCCTTTCTACCTCTAAGTGAAAGTAGTTTATTTGGAATGACTGCAAGACAACTTGTATAAGAGAGTGATAATGACACAGGAAAGGACAGGCAGTGAGCAAAATGTGCTTTATCAATCCAGTTACCACAGTAGACAGCCAAACCGAATTCCACTGGGGAACTTTGGAGCTTGTGTAGAGTTCATGGCTTGGTGATATCCCAAGAAAAGATAAGAAATCTGGCGTGTTTAAATGTCAGCTCCCATCAGTCACTCTGTGAGGGTTGCTCCCAGGGGACCTCAGTTCTCTGATACTTCTGGCTTGCTGTGAACAGGTGCAAAACAGGCTCTGGGTGGCAAAGTTGGCTCTCGGGGAGAGATGCAGATGCTGGCATTTGGAAGTCAGGCTGGGGTGCTGTATTGTGGTGAGAACTGGTGGGATAACTAGCAGAGCAGCTATGGTGTCTACTGTACCTGGGTGCCCCAGAACCTAGAACTTCAGGCAAAATCTTATGTGCCTTATTCTTTTTTCAGGAAATGCAATTTCAGAAGTAGAGGTGAGGGAGCAAGGGTGAGGGCAGAAGGGAGGTTAAGACAGTTCAAGGGTATACATCCAAGTTGGCCACCCCTTGGTACAAGTACAGTTGGTTGCTTGATCTCCGTACTTGTACCAAGTACAGTTGGGAGGAGGTATAAAGTATCGCATTCTAGGGCAGTCCATTCGAGGGAAGAGGGGAGCAGGATGTACTGCTCAGCTTCTGTATCTCATTGGAAAAAGGTTTGCCCTGCGGTACATTCTAGGTTATGTGTGGTGGCGTCAGGTGGGTCATACCTCAGAGGCAAAAGGCAGGCCAAGGGTGGGGGTGAGAGGTGAACAGTATGCATAGGAGCAGGCTGTGCAGTGTATTTTGTCACCCAGTGACATCTGGAGTGAAAACGTGGCCAGGGTCCTCAGAGACAGGTAAGGCCAAGGAGGTGTGAGGTGCTATGTAGGACATGCCTGATGCATTTGGATTTCGTCTTTGTTTAACCAACAATATGCACTCACGTGCACACATATAAAGCACAAACACAGTCATACATATAAAAAGACAACAGCTGTATCTTGTTGGTGGGATCCAACTGATTTTACTTCCTCCCATATTCTCTAATATGAGAGGTATTTTAATTTTATAATGAGGAAATGGTTGTAGACAGTTTTAGAAAGGCAATACAGCAAGCATCTTTTTCAAAGGAGAAGAGAAAAAGGAATTTAAGGTAAAAATAAGATTTCGTGTTTACTTTATAGGCAGAGACAAGATTGTCTTCTTTTTTAATGAAATAGTAGTTCTTTAAAAATATTGTTTAGAGGCTCGGCACCTGTGGCTCAAGTGGCTAAGGCGCCAGCCACATACACCTAAGGTGGTGGGTTCGATTCCAGCCCGGACCTGCCAAACAACAATGACGGCTACAACCAAAAAATAGCTGGGCATTGTGGCGGGTGCTTGTGGTCCCAGCTACTTGGGAGGCTGAGGCAGAAGACTCACTTGAGCCCAGGAGTTGGAGGTTGCTGTGAGCTGTGATGCCACAGCACTCTACCCAGGGGGACAGCTTTAGGCTCTGTCTAAAAAAAAAAAAAAGATATTGTTT